>PYXC01002417.1:5022500-5047500 GCA_015244755.2 Tenualosa ilisha
TGCTGCTGGGGAGTGTTAGAGTGTGCAAGGTGGAGCAGGTTGGGCCTGCTGTCTGCACCAATCAGACTACTGCCAGAGCAGGCACACCTCCTTACACCAAAGGTTACTAGTGCCTGAGAGAGGAGCATGTGCCCAGCAGGAGATGCTTTGGATGAGCCACGGCAACCACAGCTTAGGGGCGCACATGACAGAGATCAGTGGTGCTGTGTGCCGCGTACCCCAGCTCATTTCCTATTTCCTGCGCCCGTCCTCCAACTCAAATCCTCCTGCATTCTTTAGGAGCTCAGCGTAACTGCGGTTGCCCTGTATGCAATCATACAGGCAGGGAGAGGCACCTAGGATCAGCCTTACCAGAACCCACTGCATATCCATGCCATATCAGCTATTTTAGGAAGATCTCTGGTAATGCAAAAATACTGTGAGGAGAACACTGAGAATTGTGTATTATCTCTGTGCCAATAATTAGACCATTTCATTCAGTTAATATTCAGAATTTTCGCCTGAAGAAACAAATGCTATTTTTGCTAATTTAAAGGAATATTTAACTAATTAAAACAAATAATGTCAAAGCAAATCAATTCTTCAATATATTAACTGTCTTTCATATCACTTTCTATTTGCTTAATATTCATGTCCATCTTTCATAATTAGTTGTGTCTATTGTGATTATTTATGCTCCATTGTGTAGGCCTGCCTCTGAGACAATGGCCAGCCAATCAAAAGCACTGTTTAGCCCACTGCGACCATTAATATTCAACTTCTCAGCTGGCCTGTCACAGCCAATAGTCATCCTCCTCCCAAAAACGCCTGACCTACATCCTTTAGCCTGCCTCTTCTGCATGATAAACCCACATTCAGAGAGATGGTGAGCTGATAGCAAATTCCTAGTCTTTAGGGAGAGAGAGACAAAGATATTGACTGTGGTTAAGAGGTAAACAGAAAAAGTACAAAGAAAGCGTAAATGTACCAGAGGACTGATCAGAGTGAAAGATTGACATTGTCTCTGTGAGGAAGAGTTACGGCATGTATACGTGAAAGGGAGAGAGAAAGAGAGAAAGAAAGAGGAGGTTATTTCCCTCTGTTTAGCTACCAGGAAGTGCACTGATGCAGTGGATTCGATGGTGTAAGTGGGTCACGTCTTCTCCAGTGATACATTATGGATGGACAGCCTTGCATTATTCAGTGGAGCAGCAGGAGAGAGAAGACCCAGAGAGGCATTTAACCCAGTCGTGCACACTGCTGACAGGAAGACTGCCTTCCCCAGCACAGAGGCCACGCCACCAGATATTACATACATCCCCTGCCCTATACCCCCATCTGCTGCTCTATCAAATATACATTGAGGTGATGTCCTCAGTTACAACTACCCCCCAAAGAGACAGCCAGGTCTCTATTTCATTCAACCACTGTTGTGAGCCGCAAATCGCATGACTGTTTGTGTATGACACACTGGCACGACACAGAGCCAGCGATGCATCCAATAAACCTCACAGCAGAGCAGAGCTGTGCTGAGCTGTGCTGGGAGGGTCTAAGGGTTTGCGTGGGAAGGTCAGTGGTCTCTTACCATGTTCTGCTGAGCGATGTAGCACTCAACATAGCGGTTGGGGTGCTCGTTCTTGAAGATCTCCGAGTAGGTGAGGTTCTTGGTGTCTCCATCCAAGGCCACCACGCGCTCGTTGTAGCGGCCCAGTTTGGCCAGGGCCATTCCATAGGCCTTTCGAGTGGACATCTGTGGTGAAGAGGGAACAAAGAGCACCAAACCTAATTCTAACCACTTACACAACATCAAAATACTACAACTTTTTTCTGTTTACAGTATGTCATACAGAAGATATAGTATATGTTCATCAATTTAAAAACATCACAGTTCACTTGTGTTCATAATTTATACACAGAATTTGGTATTTTTCTTTCGATTTTTTTTTCAAACAGAAATGCATTCTTTCTCTGATGCAGCACAGACTGAGAGAAGGCAGAAGGAGAGCAGACTGGGGTCAAAAGTCGTTCACCTTCTCCCCAGGTTTGTAGCTGGGGGCGCTGGGCATGCGCACGTTGCGCAGGCTGACGGGAGGAGCGTCCTCGGCGGGCGTGGCCGGGTACAGGCGCTTGTTGCTGTTCAGGATGCGGCTCTGCAGGTCACGCATCACACTCTCTGCCATGTCTTTGGGCAGCGGCTTGGCATGCCAGCCCATCTTATCCTCTGCCACTGTACACACACACACACACACACAAACACAAACACACACGTGTGATAACATGAAGGCCATACAGTAACACACAGTAACTGCAGGTGTTATTGTCTTTAGCCTGGAAATGAGCCATACTGAGTTATCCTGTCAGTGTCACACTCAGTGTTTTCACCTGGAATGCCTTTTCCCTTGATGGTCTTGGCAATGATGGCAGTGGGCTGGTGTCTGGGCTGAGACAGGGCTTTGCACAGCTCCTCCACACTGTGGCCATCCACAATAATAGCATGCCACCTTGAGATACACAACCAGAGGGAATCAGACTGATGCTTAAACAGTGCATGCTTAAACAGTATATTGTCTCAAAATGCATAAAAACATGCAAATATCTCATTTAAGTCATGTACAGTTTATACATACAGCACAAAACCAAAAATCAAACAGACACACACACACACACACACACACCCATACACACACACTCACCCAAAGGCTTCACAGCGTTTCTGGTACTTCTCCACATGGTGCTGAAGAGGAGCTGGTTCACTCTGGCCCAGGCGGTTAATGTCCATTATGGCCACCAGGTTATCCAGCTGGTAATAGGAGGCAAAGGCCATGGCCTCCCACACCGCCCCTTCAGACATCTCCCCATCCCCCAGCAGACAGTACACTCGATAGCTACATACACACACACAGACATGCATCTGTTAGTGAGGTTCAGTCCACATCAATCACAAATGTATTCACTAATCTACAGTCTGTGTATGGGGTGGTGCAATGAATTAGTGGGGGAGCTGAAGGTGTTTAAATCCTATGTGTATATCTGCTTGTGAAATGTTACTGTGGTAACAAATTTCCAGCATGGTCAATAAAGACTATCTACCCATCTATCTATCTTTCTGTATAAAATGACAATTTTGACATAATGTGGTTAAACTTTTTGTAAGTCATAAAATTCCACACACATTCTCCTGTTCTGGTGTGCTATCAGTTTTTTTCTCTCACGTCCATACGTGATCCATAAAGCACATGCCAGACACAGCAAAGGTCTGCATATTCACCAGATGTCTTTGAAGAATACTCTTAACCATGACCCACATCACTCCTTTAACATGTCAGTATAACATGCTCAGGGGCCCATTTTTCAACACTAGCATTGAGAACTACTGGTAGTTAGCAGTTTCTGTGGTTGGGAACACATAATGCATTGCAACTACCAAAACTGCTATCCTACTTAGCAACTATGGTGTTGGTAAACAAACGCTTGGTCTTAATACAGTAATGACAGCACTACACTAGCGCATATGGAGCGGAGTTTCAGGACTGTGGTTCTTTGAACTTTTAGTCAATATGGCTCACTTGAAAGTGAAGGCATAAAGGCTACATCCATACTACAGTGTAGTAAACAACTGACATTCTTCCATGCGTGACAAACCTGAGAAACCATTATTGAGTAAAATACCGAGGCAGTGGCTAGAATATTCTGGAAAACCCTGGCCCCTCTCTCTCTCTTTGTCAGGAGTTACTCTAATGTGACATGACACATTCCAGTCAAACCTGCTCAATTCCATTAAAGGTGAGAGACTCTGGGCTGTGAATGGACTGGGGAATTGACTTCATCTGCACACACACACACACACACACACACACACACACTCCTCTCTGTTTCTTTACCAGTTCCCCAACCTACACAGACACACATATACACACACACACACCTTTACTTTGCTTATTTACATCTCTTTCTTATGAAATTCAGCAGTAGCCTATACAGTTTGCCCAAAGTTGTCCAATGAAACGAGTTTTTCTAGGCTTTTTTTGAAATTAGGATTGATCCTGTTTTTCATTAATACTACAGTTACTTTTGTTCCATAAAGCAACTCCCTATTACAATTGATTGCATTCCTCACTTCAGGATGCCTGATACCTATCCACACATATGGGTTTGAATTTGGATTTGAATCTGCATCTCGCTCTAAAATCCAATTTAGTCTGGATAGTAAAAATAACTGGGCGATTGCCGCTGGGGCCTCTGCTTATTGGAGCAGAAGATCTAGGGAGGGCAGAGCTCGCTGCAAATACACACCCAAAAGAGCATTAGCTGAAATGATCACGCACGCACACACACACACACAAACACACACTAGCATGAAAAAAAAAGGTAGGTGTGTGTCTTGGCATGCCAGGTTCACAATTTAACTCAGGTGTGCAACCAAAGGTCATGTTAGTATGGTTGTCATGTTCATTCTGCTCAGAGTCCCTCTGTGGTGACACCATTGTGCTTCCATCTTACCTGGACTTATCAAAGTACTTCCCAGTGTAGGCCATTCCACAGGCCACACCAAGCCCCTGGCCCAGGGAACCGGTAGCTACGTCCACAAATGGCTGCTTCTGAAAAGACACAAACACGTGGCATTTTTGCAAGGCACTGCAAGCACAATTTGCACTGCATTTTTTTTATTTGTGAGACATGTATGAATCTGTAAGAATGCAGGTACAAAATGTGAACAGCCCCAAGCTGAGATGAAGCCAGAGAGGGATCAGGGTGTGTGTCCCCTCAGGATACAAAAGAACATTGTCTTAATTACGCTTGTGTAATTGGTTGATTGTGTGTGTGTGTGTGTGTGAGTGTGTGTGTGAAAGGGGGAACTCACGGGAGTGGGATGTCCCTCTAAGGTGGAATCCACCTGACACAGACTCATGAGCTCACTCTCCTTCAGGAAACCAGTCTCTGCCCACACAGAGTACAGCGCTGGGGCAGCATGGCCCTACAGACAGCGGACACCAACACACACCAACAACACATTACAAAATACAATGTCAATAGAATTCCATATTATTATTATGTTATTATTATATTATAATCATTATCATTATTTTATAAAAGGATGTTAATGAAATGTATCTAAAAGTAACTGAATGACTAGTTCAACTATCAGCACAATAAACTTGTTAAAAGATATGGAATACGGAAGATGGAATCATTCCTTGAGTGCTTGATGGAGCTGCCAATCACTGTGGAGTGCTTACCTTGGACAAAATGAAGCGATCATTGTTGGGGTTTTTGGGGTCCTCAGGGCGGTATCTCATCGTGTGAAAGAAGAGGACGGACATGATCTCTGCGGCGCTGCAGCATGATGTGGGGTACCTGTACACCAAAGGAGAGGAAAGACCACAGTTGGATAAGTTACTCTCTCTCTCTCTTTCTCTGTGTGTGCGTGTGTGTGTAGTTCACAATGAAATAAAAAAATATTTATCCAAAGGTGGATTAAAAACTCATCCATTTGACATGTCTAACCCGTGACAACCTGTGATGTCGTTTTGCATCCAACAACAATAGGATCACTTTTTAGTTAATAGTTGGGCACGAGGCAGTCAGAACGCCGCCATTCGGTTTAACATGTACAGCGCGTGCTCAGGCTGGTCGTTCTCCCTCAGTCTGTCGGGTCTTATGCAACCCAACTCTATTTCACCCTCTGCTAGTCAGACAACTGTGGAAAACCATGGGTTTCACAGCAATCTCAGAATAAATCACAGAATATTTCTAAAAATGCTAAAACGTGTGTCGCCCAAAGATTTATTTCCAGAGACCCGTGCTCTGCCCTACCTGCCGCTGTATTTGATTTTGAACACGATACATCTCCATCAATCATTTACTCCCTAATCTGATGCAGGTGTTTTTTTTTCTTTTCAGATAACATCAGGCTATGGTGAGCCGCTGTGCTTTAACCGAAATCCCGTGCAGTGCGCGGAAAAAAACTGAATGCGCGACAACTGAAATTGGTCCACCCAGCTAGTCCATCTTTATCTTATAGCTACTTGATCCGTCATTATCGTATATACATAAATGCAACATTCGCATCCATTGTTGAACCTGAGTTGACACGACAGATATTGACACTAGAAATGTTCACTTTTGCGTTACCGCAATGGTACGCAAATTCCACCAAAACACCCAACAACATTATTTCATCATCAATCATCTTGCAGTTGCCGTGAGTACATGCCATATATAATCTACCGGCTTTATTAAAATCCTTCAGGAATCTATTCATCTATCTATGAAGAGGGCCTTACTCAAGTATGCCGACACATGCCTATTTATACGTGGTAGTTTGCTTTACTTTAGAAAGATTTAGCTCTGTGTTTGGTTTAGACTACTCTTAGTTCGTGACACAAAAATGAAAAGGTATTTTACACTGCGTCCTGGTTGGCACGCGCAGCTCTTCGCGCGCGCTCCTACCACTCAACGGAGATTCCGAGGCATGCTGTGCGCGAGGAGCCTCGGAAGCCAGAGCGCTACTTTGTCAATAATTATTTCATAGAGACCAATGGGCTAGCCTCTTCACAAATATAACTACTTATGCAATGCATAAACATTCAGAAACAAACTAAAGTAAATCGAGGCAATTACACAGCTGAAGGCAAATAAAAATAGAAAAGTATGTTCTTCTTCCATTGTGAAATAGATATCTTTATCTCTCTCTCCGTGATCCCCACACTCCATTCACTTTCCATAAGTTACCATACCACATTTTTTTGTCATTCTTTACAGGAACCAAGTGAACACAGTGAAAAGCAATTCTTAGCTAGTAATTTGAGTGTGTGTGTGTCTATTTGACTGGGTGCATGTACACGTGCAAGCATCAGCTTTTGCATTTGTGTGTGCATTGTGTGTGTAAAAAGGTATGTAAGGGAACACTTTGTACATGTTCCACATGCCTGAGATAAAGTGGATGATGAATCTGTAGTAATGAATCTCTGTACCCTTGGAGTTTGCCAGGCTTGAGACCAAGATTTAGTGAGATGACCTCCACACTCCGTGCATGAGAACACTGACCTTTCTTTTGTTTCAGGGTAATAGAGCAAAAGCAGACATACCCACTGCAGGCTGCTGTCGTGGCTTTGATGGAGTTGATCCGCAAACGATTGGCAATGTTCCGCAGAGCCTGGACAGTCTGTTGGTCAGGTTTATGGTAGTCCTCCATCATAACAATTGGTCCAAAAAAGCTAGCAAAAATTGCACCACAGAAAAGCACAGATGAATGCAAATTAAATTGTGGAGTTCCACTTGGGTGTACGCTTGTGCGTGTGTGAGAGACAGAGACAGAAAGAAAGAAAGAAAGAAAGAAAGAAAGAAAGGGAGGGAGAGGAAATGGGGAATGTGGGGGATGGTGGTGGAGTGGGGTGATGGAGAGGGTGGGGGTGGGAGGTGGTTTGGAGGGGGTACGGAGGCTGGATTTATCCAGCCACACACACAGTGAAGCGTCAAACGCGTAATGTTGATGGGTGAGTCTCGCGGTACAGGATGAGCAGAACACAGTGCCCTGGCTCTGTCATGAGGGTGAGAGAGAGTGAGACAGAAAATGAGCGAGAGACAGATGGATTAAGAGGAGTTTTGGGCATTCATCCAAAATAATCTTTGGCTAGCGGATGCAAGCTCATTAGCAGATTTTTGAAGTGTCTCCTGTTCTTTCTCTCCATTACAGACATCATGTATAACACGTTTTCCAGTTCATATATCTGTGGATATTGGTGTTTGCACTTGTTTTAAGTCTGTGAGGATGGAAGAATAACACTGTAAAACACCATCCTTGCATCTGTTGAATAATTTTCATGAATTCAAAACTCTATACAATTTCCCAGTTACATTTGCATAGTGAGTATAGGGGTCTAGATATATACATTACAATGAATTTAAGAATATTTGTGCATATTGTAGTATATATACAAATTTGGTATGAAGAATTCTTTTTATTACCTATATGGTAATAATAAAATTTTGTGGGACAAAAATGTGTTTTTCCTTTTTTGTTTTCACAATTAAGGATTTGAAAGGCTGCGGATGAATGGAAAACGTTAAGGGACTGAGAGACACAAAGAAAAGTACATTGTGTTCCTAACAGAGGGGAAAAAGTCTGCCTCATGCCGCTGCAGCTGAACTTATGTGGATGCCCCCTCTGTCCATCCCTGTAAAGCTCTATATTGTTTGTAAATCACAACAGAGCAGACTAAAAAGAAAGTTTCCCAACTTAATAGTGTATATATATATATATATATATATATATATATATATATATATATATACAGATAGATAGATAGATAGATCATAGAGCTCATGTTCAGTATTCAGTTATCTTAGGGGTTCCTAGTTTACATAAAATAGACATAATTTACATATTGGCCTAAACTTGGATACTCACTATACTATTATGTTTACTATGGTTAATTTTAGGCAGGAGATAATCACAGATAAAATGGCTTTAATCATTTGTAAATGGAAGAGTTTTTTTCCAGACAAAATTTTTGGTTTAGTGATTAAAAAGGTAGGTGAATAAGGTCATACTTTTCTTACATTCTACAACATAGCCTATATATTCTTATTTTCCATTTTTCAAAGGAGATACCATTAAGCAATGTTCTGAGAAAAAAATCTCCCAATGCTGAAATCCCCAATTTTTCTATACGGTCGTCTGACTGATTTAAACTTAGCTTGCAGTTGCTAACATCCCCATCTTGTGGCCAGTGAAAGACATGGAGGATGCAAAGGCAACGGACGACGCGGTGAGCGACTGCACACTGTAAGCCAATGAGAAACCCTGACAGATCCTGATGCAGCGTTCATGTGTAACCATCTGCAGCCTACGCGGTAGGCTACTAGAATGATCAAGTGGTCCTTTGAAGGCGGGGTGAGAGAGGTACGAGACATTTCTTCCTGCTACAGTTTAACATGGACGGGGAGACAGAAACATTTGAAGCATTCCATGTTCCAGAGTAAAATCGCATGCAAGGGAAGTGATCAGTAGGTTACATCAAAGATCATTGAATACTGACCGCTTTTACCCTTTCTGGTTACATTGTGGTAAACGTGCACAGTCACGTGCAAATGCCTGTCATGGTAACCAAACAAGCGTAGGGATCATGCAGTTAAATCAGTTTGATGTCCCCTCACATTGTTTTGTATTTAATCGTCTGCTTCCCGTTCATATTGGGCTTATGCTATCTGATTAAATTCCGAGATAATAGGCTATGAAAACAACCTACATCCTCCCTGTGGCGGCACTTCCTTCAACTTGCCACCAGATGTCGCCCTTTAATCATTACAGCAAGACAATGAGCAAAAATCTCAACGCTTACTTAGTTCACAATTAGTATCATTTGAATGTATATTTTTGCCCTTTTTGCCTTTATCCAGAGATAGTGAAGAGTGACAGGAACCAAGTGGGAGAGAGAGAAAGAGAGTTGGATTGGGATTGGGAAATAACTGGCCGCACTTGGGCATCTGCTCCTCTCTACTGTCACATTTTACAGAAGTCAGCCATACATTTACAGTGAAGATTTTGTCCGTTGTTCATTTTGTCCAGTGACACTTCAACGGAAATGCCACAAAAAAAATGTTGTCACATAATAACGGCAATAAAATGCCATGGTATTGTATGATATGAATGATTACATGAAATTTGAGTATTTGATATTTTAAGAATTCGCATGAAAAAAATATACAAAACATTTAACATAGGGTAATCATTCACATTATGGCATTATGGGCATGGCAAAAAGTCAGTTTTCGTCTGTCTGCCTGTCTGTTTTTTCATATATTTATTTATCACCATTTAGTTTATATTCGATTAGTTTTATTTGAAATCATATCAGAGACATAGTATAAAGAATATCACACTCCAACATTGTCTCTGTTTTGGGAGTGAATAGATTAAGGGACAATGTATATTGCAGACTGGTCCCTGAGGGACCATTAAAATAAGAATGGACCCCAATCCTATGTGCCTTCTTCCTGTATCACAATACTTGTCATGAGAATTTATTGCAGTCACAGATTACCCTGTGTCTCTGCCATGTTAAGCCCACCACTCTTCCCAACCCTGGGAGCAGCTGCTATGTTATGTGGCTAAGTCACTCACAGTGCCGTGAGCCCAGCCAGTCCATGCTGTCATTTCTCCACATCCCTACCCCTTCCAGCCACTGTGATGCTGTTTGTCCGCCTCCACAAGTGCATCATGTGCGCAAGTGTCATGCTCCTCTAGTGAAGACCCCCCTTCAAACACACACACACACACACACACACACACGTACACAGGCATACAATTCTACTTCCCATTTCAATCCTCCACCCCCTGACTTTCCAGCATCTCCTCTGGGCTGCTCCTGCCTGTCAAAAGGGCTTCTCTTCAAAAAAGGCCCTCACAATTCACCCAATAGCATTTCATGAACAGAGTACCACATGACAGTCCCAAGCCAATCAGGGCTACCTGTGGTGCCATACTTCCTAGAGGGAAAGTACATTCTGAGAGCATGAATGTTGCTATTTATATTTGCTGTGGCAGTACGCTCTGGAGCAACATTTACAATAACACTTTAGCACAACACCAAAGCAAGTAGCACTTCATCACACATACCCCCATTAGCATGGACACGGCTGGAATAACACTATGGTCATCTGGCAGAGGAATATTCTGAAAGACAAAATTAATTCAATTAAAAATCCACACACACACACACACACCATACCTGTGCAATGCCCCTACCCCCTCCCACCTAACACACACACACACACACACACACAATCCATATGCATACACATATACACACACACATCATGCACACACACACTTGTAAATGTTAATGCCAGATGCCCCCTCAGGGTGGATTTTAGTATTTCTCATCTTGTAATTTACACACATTTAACACTGAACACATCATTTACCCATACTGCTCTTAGACATGAATTCCTGTCAATCATGATGGCCAGAAAAAGAATTGAGAAGTGATGATTAGTAGTGATGCCAGTGTGCTAAAAGGGTTAATCATTCTGTTTTTGGAATGGTAGAGACAGAAAAGGCATGTGAAGAGTCTCTCTCTCTCTCTCTCTCTCTCTCTGTGTGTGTGTGTGTGTGTGACAGAGAGAGAGAGAGAAAGAGAGTTGTAGGCTCAGAGAAGTTGATGATGCACCGGGAGAACAGCTGCGCTGCAGGGTTTTCAGGCCCCATCACTACTGCTCTCCTTCACACAGCTTTGTCAACACACTCATATTACACGACACACACACACACACACACACACACACACACACACACACACACACACACACACACACACACACACACCTCATGAGAGAACACAGTAATAACCAGTGTGCAGCTAATTCTCTGTTTTCAACATATCCATATCAACACAGTGGTTTTGCTATGATGCAATACTTCCTGGTATGTGATACAGTCTATAAAGACCACAAAATCAAAATGCACTTCAGAGATACACACACACAACTACACACACACACACACATACACACTACAGACATTGCACAGTATGGAGTATGAAGACAGGATCTATGAGAAACTCAGCCTGTTTGCCAGCTCAGGGAGTTATCATTTCTCTTAGAGGTGAAGTGGGGAGATTTGCTGCAATCAGATTGTTTTGGAAAGCTGCACAGATAGAGCGAGAGAAAGATGAACGAGTGAAAGAGGTTTTCCACAGAGAAGTAGAGAGCCTTTGGCTGCCGGCCAGGAAAAATTAACATCTGTTTACTGCAGTGCCCTTACATAAAACAAATGAAGGATGCTGCTCTTTTTTTCAACAAAAATATCAACAGAGGCTTACTGTGACACTGTTAACCAATGTCAATATTCTCTGTTCTCTCTTTGAAGACAATTACGCCTGAACATTTTACAGCAAGAATATTTTTAAGTTTTTTAAGTATTTCTAAAACACAGTTATATAGCTAGAAACAGCAATATTTAGTAATAGTTTTGTTGCTAATAATTTCTCTCTCTTTATTGTCTTTGTCATCATGACAAATGACAGCACCACATGATGAAAGCATACACTATATAGATATATATACACACACACACACATATATATATATATATATGTGTGTGTGTGTATGTGTGTCTATTTACATGGCTGTGGGTGTATGGACGTTTTACCTCTCCTCTCTTTTGTTTCCCTGTCTGTCATAAAAGGCAGAGCCTGCTCTAGGGTTCAGTCCCAGTGTGCATACATCTACAGTATGCACATGTCTGTGTCATGTATGTCGTCTGTATGTGTGTGTGTGTGTGTGTGCGTGTGTGTGTGTGCGCATGTGTGCTGTGCTGTGATGTGATGTGCACACACTGTGCCAAAGCTGAGAGGAACTGCAGGGGCTCATCAGACATGAGGAACTAGCATAGAGGGCTCAGCCATCACATCTCTGCAGTCCACCATAGTGTGATAACTCTAGCAGAAATCAACTTGGCAGGTAGAGAAGGGAAAGCAGGTCACCAACTCAAAGCTGGAGAGAGAGAGAAGAGAGAGAGAGAGAGAGAGAGATGGGGGTGGGGTACAGGAGCAGGAGAGAAAGAGACATGATCAAGGCCGACGTAAATCATTTCAGTGTAGAATCACAAGCAAGAGGAAGGTCAGACATATTTGTTTACATAATGCATCATAAAGTAAACATCTCACAATAGTAGCATTCTGACTCAATCATACCGGTTCACCTATCAGTACAGGTAAGCAATGGTATACCTGAATGCTATGTAAACATCAACAAAAGAAAATCCTGACCCTTAGTGTTAGAAATACTGTATGAAGAACAGAGAATGACTGAGTGAATCCGAACTATTTGTATACAGTGATTATTTCATCATCAACTAATAAGGTGCCTCATTCACCTACCATTCATAAAAAGAATAATTTTCTTAAACCCCGCTTACGCAATTTGTAGGGTTATGCAGTCACTTTTGGTGCAGGTACTTTGGTGCAGGTACTTTTTTTAGAAACAAAATCTATGCATTTAAGAACTCTTGAACCTTTGAGCAGTGACACTGATTGTGCAAAATAATTGGTTGTTGCATTTTCATCTGTTCTGAAGTTGTAAAATGCAAGATTTGATGAAAGAGGCCCACTGTTGTTATCGGGTCATTTGTATGTATTTTTTATGAAAGCAATGGCATTTTATTGAAGCATATAGACTATGGTTGGCCTCCATCATCTCCCCTTTGAGGAGCTAAATAATTCAGGTGTGTCTATTATCTTCTGCTAGACTGGTAAGCAGATACCGTGGGTAAACTAATCTAGTTTAGCCTTCTCTCTCCCACTAGGCACCTGCTGCTGTGAACATCTAGGCTGTCCTATTGGTGTCTGAGTCTCCAGGAAGATGAAGAAGGAACCTTTACTTTCATCACACACAGCACTGATGCACAGGTAAAGAACCGACACATTACATACACACACACACACACACACACACACAGGAAGTGAAGTGTGGTCTATAGTGTGTGGGCACGTAGATGAGGTGTTTGACAAAAGATGCTCTCAAAACCCTCTCCAAATAGAGCACTATTTATGAGGACATATGTTGTCCGACAGACAGAAAAGATGAGTGTGTGTAAGGATTTAAGCATGCTCCTCCAACTGGTAGAAATTTCTAGGGCGCTAGAGAGAGGGAACCACTCTCTTAGCAGTGTATCACATTTACATTGGGAAAGGACCTATTCATTAAACATGATGGCTTTCTTGGCTCACACAAGTAGCCTGCAATGCTCTCGTATAAACTTGTTTTATGTTCACTGGAACTCGCACCCTCATTTTCAGGGTAGACATGGAACTAAACCACATGACTGATTGGATCTGTGGACATCACTAAGAGAGTCATGCTGTTGTGTCACGGCAAAACACAGGCACGTTTCTATATGGTAGCAAAACTAACTAGAAAAGCGCAGACGTCCGCTAAGGCAGTATAGGGTCAATGACCCAACACAGATTCCAGGATGTGTTTTTAAGATCACCACCAAATCTGGTGGTCAATTTAACTATCTGCTCCTTGGCCTAATACCCATGTTGCCTGAAAATTTCATCCAAATCCATGCGGTACTTTTCGAGTTATCTTGATCACAACAGACAAACAGACAGACAGACAAACCCGGCGAAAACATAACATCTTGGTAAGAATATCTTCTTCGTTGTGGTAAATGACACTTTCATCTTCATACTGACGTTGACAAAATCGTGACTAATGCTTCCACTGAATGTTGTGAAAAGGTATATGTTGATGTACATAACAGTATTATGTGAGGTCTGGTCTGGTGGAAAATAATATCAAATTCACTTTTCAAACCTTTGAATGCTCTGTGCAGATAATTGCATGCAGCCTATGTAGCTAGTATATTAGGTATAGGTATAAGGTATTTTTCAAACATCTTGGACATCTTGGAGGCCTATTTTGAAAAACATATGTAATCCAAGATCCAGTTTGTGCGAAAGTATCAGGTTTGATAGCCTACTGTTGGGTTTTCTCCTCAGCAGCTGAAGTGAAATGTATTTTATGACAGTGCTCATACAAAACCTTATCAGGCATATCAAATATGTTAATTAGACAGGACCTATACACTTCTGATGTAGGTCTCACACAGCCATCTTAAGTAAAGATGTAGTAGGCAAAGCCAGTGGTTTTATCGGCGACAAAACACACATTTGATCGTGCCCCGGGCGCAAGCTCTGGAAGGCATCTGTTCCACATTTAGCTGCTATCTTGGTATTATATGCCAAATAGCCTCGTGCCGCTGGGTATTTCTGCGTGTCCAGTCCAAGCCCGCGGGGGCATTTCGTAGCACTTGTGAGATTATTTGTAATATTTTTAGTAACGATTCTATTGTACTGCGACTTGGATAAACTAATATGCAGGATAAAAAAAAAAACAGCAAGAAAAACAGTGGCACCTCAGACATCCTCGTGTAATTATCTAATTTGCCTTTTTAAGATTATGGTGGTAGAGGTTTCATTGTGACCTTCCGTAAAGGGGTCAGCGCGTCCGCGCCTGCGACGAGTGTATAACTCCATGAGCCCTCTCTCTCTTTCCCAAACTTTATTTACTGACTGCAGCAGATTAGGGCGCAATAACAGACACTAAACCTCACTCAAACGTTACACCATTGGTCAGGAGCAAATAGGGGATTAAAAACGGGGGCCATCTACAGAACGAGTAGAATGTGGTTTAGTTGCCTTTTCTTGAGCCTCGGTGACAATTTAGCTACGCACGCTGTTTATAAATGCCTTCTTGTGAAATGAGCATCGAATTTTTTATGTTCACGAATGACACATAAATCCGGTCTATCTGCTCTTCAGTCTGATGGAAATGACGAAGGACGTTTTGACGCATTATTAGTGATGTATTGAAAGATTCGTACATTAATATTTCACATAGGCTACCAAACCATCATGCAAAAGGAAGAAAAACGATGGTTTTGTGAGAGAAAGCATATTTCGACTTCTTTTTGTCATGTCATGTAAACTAGGAGAGCTAGTGTATGCAGGAAGAGCCAGGAGGGAGATAGCTGGGCTGTGATGTGCTCATTTCACCGTTCACTGACGCCGTGACGAGAAACGGCCAGCGCAGCGGACACACGAGGATGGTCTCGTGCGCACTCGCGCTCTCCCGGTTGTTCGTAGCGATCAACATGGAAGTGCTTTATTAACGCATATGCGTCCCTGCTGCTTGTGAGCTGATGTATTTTAATTCGACAACTAAGACCGGACCTAGACATTTTTGGTCGCCGAATCTGTGGACTTTCGTATTCGCGATCGACTGGATAGAACAGAGACGTCCGCCGGCAAATAAGTCTTCAGAAAAGGTATGATTGTTACCGTTAGACCAATGAATGGAAACATTGTCTGATATTCAAGATGTATATGGATGCTTCTATATCTAGACAAGAACTGTAATTATTACCACTTCTCCACATCACGGAACAAAATATGCCAACTTGTCTCGGTTGCTGTATTAGGCTACCAGACATTGCTGTTTTATTAATTGACATTTTCAGGTGTATTTGCATTGGTTATGGACTGCCTAGCTATTGGTTTTAAATGATGAAGCCTTTAAAATAATATTTGAAACGCACTGAGCTAACTGCCACTGGCCGTAAAAATGCCAAAAACCGCTTATAGTCACGGTCGTAAAGGTGCGTTGTAACCCATTAAAATCCATACATAGCACCATCACATAAAATTGACCACATAGAACACAGTAGTCTGATAGTCACACATTAAACGGCTTTCCAGACACACAATCTCATTTGTCAAGTCGAAATATTTGTGTATTTGTGTTGCGAACCAAACCGTCTCCATCTCCTTTTGTTCAAGGAGGGCCACTGTGCGTATGTTGAAGGTTATTGTGGTTATTGTGAAAGTGTTAGGCATCGCTTTTGGGAATGTCAGTGGCTCTTTGCTTCATTGCATTGTACGGCAGTCGATTTATGTAAACTCCAAGTGAAATTTAAACATATTGACACAGATATGAATTCTCTCAATATACCTCACTGCGAGAGCCTACACTTAACGCCTTGTAGCGCGACGGCTGGCCATAATTACTTTCGTCCACTGATTGGCTGTCAAATGTGTATCCGGGTTCCGTGGTTAAAAAAAAAAAGAATAAATAAATAAAATAAAACAAACGATGTGACCCTTTTCAGCTTCTCCTTTTCTCTGCGGGGCCTAGTAGTTCAAGCACTTACACAACTGATTCGTCCAATGATATGTTAGAGTGACAGCCCAGAATTCATGCATATTATGCGTTTGTTTTTGGTTCCACTAGACTCATCTTTGGCCTTGATTTAAAGCTAGTGATAGCTCTTTTGTGCTGTAAATAGTACAACACTCTAGTATACAGGACAGGGATTGTTGGTGTCAAAGGTTTTACTGTAAGCTCGCGATGTTCATAGTTTTTTTTTGCTCGGATCAACCTATTTTCATAGAACCAGGCAACGTTTATTGATTTTTCCAAAGGCTGCAACTTTGTCCGTGCTCCATGAGCATCCTCGCAAACTGAGAGGGAACTGGCACTAGCCAATCGAGTGCGGTCTGGTGAGGTGATTATGCCTCGATGTGTCATTTTGGCATCCTGTATCTCCAAGACTTAAAGTCTTAAACGTCTTTAAAAAAGTCTTAACAAATCTATCATATTTAGTAGCGTTAGACATGACACACTATAAAAACATAGATAGCCATTAGTCTGTTATGAGGATGATTAGGGTTTGTGGATGAACACTGAAGAGAATGTCATTGGTTCATATGTCTTGTAGAGGAAACAAAGAATGCAGTCATTGGTGAAGAGAGAGGATGGGTATTTTTTTTCTTTTCTTGTGTTTGAGGGAGGCTGGTTGTGGGTGGGTGTTATGAGAGAGGCAGCTGAAACAGTATGAGAGCAGACTTGGGTGTAAAGAGTTCAGCACTTGACTGAATCTGCAGTGGGCCACAGCACAGGTCTCTGGTCCCCCGCACTGTTCTCTCACACTCACAGTCACAGGGCTATGTAAAACTTACTTGATAAGTGGACTCGCTTGTTATAACCAAGGTATCTGATTATAACTTCCTCTTTCGGTGGTCTCCACCTACCTAACGGTCTTTTTTCCTTTTCTCCTCAGAGGCAAATTATGCCAGCAGCACCAGAGTTCCTGTCTTTGGTGACGTGCCGGCTGCTAGGTGGTAAGGCCTCTCCGTGCTCCTCCTCCCGCTCCTGTGCCCGCCGCGCTCAGCCACCCTCCCCTGGCACACCCACCTCCTCCATGCCGCTGGGCGCTGCCCGCAGGCCTACGCCCGCCCAGCCATGAGCGAATCTGCTCCTGCTGCCCCAGCTGCCGCGCCAGCCTCAGCCTCCGCCACCACCCCGGCCGCACCCGCACCTGCCGCCACACCTGCCCCGCCGGCTGCTGCCGCGCCCCCGGTGCCTGCCTCTGCGGCAGCCCCTGCTGCTCCGCCGACGGCACCGGTGGGCTCTCTGGCCCAGCGCAAGCGGCAGCAGTATGCCAAAAGCAAGAAGCAGGGAAGTACGGCCAACACGCGGGCCGCCCGAGCCCTCTTCTGCCTCAAGCTCAACAATCCCATTCGCCGAGCCTGCATCAGCCTGGTGGAGTGGAAGTATCCTTTTCTGGCGCCCAGTACACAGGGAAGTGTGCGCGTCAGAAAGAGAGTGGTTTGCCTTAATAGGTGCATCTTTCGGTGTGTTTTTTTGCTTTTTGAATACTGACTGGTATCTAGGTCTGGGTGGTTTATGGTCTTTCTAAGGCCTTTGTGACTTGGAGTAAGTGTATTTTTTGTGTATAACATGGCATAATTTTGGTTTGAGAAGTTGCATTATTGTAGGTTGTGCTATTCAGTAGTGCAGAGCTCTGTCCAGGTGTATTTGGTGGTGTGTGAGCATTGTTGTTCTAGGGCTAAGTCAGGCGTATAAGTGTGCATGTGCGTTTGTGTATGTGTGAGCTGAGAGGAAAACACTGTAGCTGGGTATAATACAGGGAATGAACAGCATCCCACTGAAGTGTGTATTAACAAACGCCTCTTATATAGGTCATTAAATTTAGCCCAGTCACAGGTTACCTTTCATTTGCTGTGAGCAATGGCAAGCCAGCGTCTGCACCCTTCGTTTGTGAAGATGTTTCGCTCTGTGTGTAAACTTCAAAAAATGGAAGTCAAAGTGGCAAAAGAGGAGGGGCACTCAAAGGCTGATGTTTATACGTTTAATAACTGGAGACCTTGAGAATGGACTAAGCCTGAAACATTTGTTTTCCAGGACTTCATGGACACTTTTTGGTGTTTACTACAAAACGTATAAGCATCAGCCTTTTGAGTGCGCCTCCTTTTTGCACTTTGATATTTTCTGTGAGCAACAGTGAAGTCAGTGAATAGTGTGTGAGGGGACAAAGCAGATTGAGTTCATTCAGAGGAGATTGACTTCATTCTGACAGCAAGGCAAAAAGAAATCAGATAAGAGGAAATAGTTGTTCAAGCCTGTTTGATTTGAGATAAGAGTCCAAGCTGAGCTGCATAGCTTCACAGAGCAGCACACAAGTACAGACATGAGGCACAATTTGGCAAAGTTTGATTGATTTCATGTGAAGGTTATGAAGGCCAGGAATTAATGTGCTATACAACTGGAGGGGGTTAGCAACAAGATAGCCTCAGTCTATCCAGCATTGTCTCTGTCTGTCCCCTCTTAGTACATACCTCTGTTCTTGTCACTCTACAGTGTTTGTAGAGATCGGATGGCATTGAGTATGCTAGTTAGAAAGTTTGAGGTTTAATAGTGCAGCTAAAAGATATTCCATAAATATATGTGAGTTCTGACAATGCCAGATCCCCTTGTGAGTCTAATATGCAGTGACTGTGGAAGTTGCAGTGGATGCAGACAGTGTGTGTGTGTGAGTTTCTTTCATCAGTGTTACCCATAAAGGCGTCCCTTGTGTCGTCATCTCAACAAATAGTCCAGACCTAGCATTATAAAGTCATTTAGGTTGCTCCCAAGGCACAGTGAAAGTCACTTTGTCCTAAATCCTGAAATACAGTTCTGGCACAGGGAGAAAGACATAGTAATTCTCTGAGCTTAGCTTTCACTCGTGTGAGGACTCAGGGGTATCAGTTTTTCATTTCACTACATTATTTGAGTATCAGCAATTATTCCCCTCCTGCGAAAAGAGTCATACGCTCCTTTGTAGTGCGTAGTTGACTATTCAAAATGTGTTATAGTTTATGTGAATTGAATCCTGTAAAATAGCACGTCTCTCTGTTGTACACTCTGCAGTGTTCTCCTTAACTCTCTTCTTTTTCAGGCCATTTGATATCTTTATATTGATTGCTATTTTTGCCAACTGTATGGCCTTAGCTGTGTACATCCCCTTCCCTGAAGATGACTCCAACTCAACCAACCATGACCTGGTAAGTCCATTTGATTAACCCTTCCACCTCCTGTGCTCTTGCCACCAACGCTTGTGCCAGCCTTCTCACAGAAGCAGCGATGTTGGCATCTGGAGTTTTTCTCCTTTCCGGGTCAAACGTTGTTGCCAAGGGATAGCATGTTAGGATGCTGTACTGTGGATTTAATTGGCTTTCTGAAGCCATTCCAACTGCTATACATGGTTCCTCATCTTCTGCATGGCTTGTTGGGGCTGAACTGAATATCTAAATATTTGGCCGCTTCCATGGTTCTACAGGATTACTACTCAAATGTAGTGTGAATGCATCACTCTAATTGAGACTGCGACTTTGTGTGGGTGGAACTGTCCTTTATGGTTTGGTGAATATCAGGCCAGTGATGAGCTGTTGCTGCCAGAGGACATGTATGTTTGCCTGTGTGTTTTCTGTTGGAGGTTTATGAGGTGCGAATGCTGTAGTACTTGTCCATGTTCCTCACTGTGCATGCATCTTTTGCAAAGTCTCTTTTTCATCTCATGTGCTATTGTGCTTGTTCTTGGCGAGGATGTTGTGGAGACATTTTTGGAACAGTTTTGGATATTTTGCTAGTGGAGTGGGATTGGTTCACTTTTGACACTTGAGCTTTGGCGCCTTGAAAGATCTTTCTATGAGTGAAATCTATTTTGGGAAATGATGTTGCCGCCTCTGTGGCTCTTAGCATTGACACTGTTATGAATTGTGGGTGATGTAGTGTCTTCGCCACTCTGCTGTTCAAAATAAGCATCTATCCAGATGAAGCGAGATGTGACAGCTGCTCCGAATGGGTAAGAAATGCCAGCAGAAGTGCTTAATGGTTTGGTATATGAATACATCCTCAAGATGGAGGATATGAGTGGGGAGGTCTTATCAGAGCCCAGGTGTCTGAGATTGAGAACGTTGACACAATGCTCCATACTGACACTTAGAACCTTTAAGAAGAAGTCCACTCTGCCAGAGATGTTCCTAACAAGGACTTCAAAACTGCTCAACAATTGTCACGCCCATATGAACAGTATCTACACTGTTAACTAAACAGATAATGACATCCAAAACAGGGTCATTGGTCATCATGACCAGTAGACAACACACAACTAAATGACGCTGTCACAGATGCATCTTTGATTCTACTAAACAGAATATAAAACATAACCATCCACATTGCCACACTGAACTGTATAAAAAATCAGTACTCTTTAGTACTGAGTCAGTGAAGTGTAATCACAATGAAACATTCTTTACATGGGCAAAACCTCTTCTCATTGCCGTTTGCAGGTGATAGATGGAGTGAGCACTGAGCTCTTGTGTGCCAGGCTGCTACACTGTTGCACAAACTCTGAACATGCTTATTACCACTGCCTGAGCTTTGTGTGGAGAATGAGGGTGGCAAAGCTCCTGCAGAGACTAAACTGCTGCACAGCTGTGCAAACTCAAAGTGCTTGTGACAACAGTAAGGCTAAGTGCTTGGTGCCAGATGTTAGTTATGTCTGAGTATGACTTGATATAGGTGAAAGCAAAGCACATACCTTTAGGTAGAGGTAAGTGGGGTGGAGGGCTTCAATGTTGATATTTTTAAGGTATGGAGGTATTTGTTTTAATGTATGGAGGTGTATGGAGGCTGCAGGTACAGATTGATAATTCATCCAAATTTAGTATCAGAAGTGATCATTATCAAACAGGATTCCCAGATTTTATGTAGTCAATGGAAATATTATTGGTTGGATGCTGTAGTTTGAATCTAGTGGTTGGCTTCTGATGTCAACATCCACTATCTTCAAAGCAAGGGAAAAACGGCCTAAAACTTTTTTATTTAATTTGTAATTTTCTGTGTATATCCGAGTATATTTCTATGTTGCTATGCATCTCTTAAATATACAGAATGAATAATGGCATTGGCGACAGTATGTAGAACCTTCAGACAGTGTGTGCTGCTGTGTAATACTGCAGTAGCTGACATCAAAGTGATCCTCTGAAATGGGGCCTCAGTCCCTGGTGAGTGTTCCATGTGGAGGGCCCAGGAGACCATGCTGCAGCGTCCTGGGGACTGGCCTTCATCAGCTGTGGCTATTTGAACAGTTTGTGTTTGGTAAGCCTCTTGCAAGGGCGTAGTTACTTTCCCCCTCACTTGCCTCCTCTTCCCTCCTCTCTTCATCTCCCTGTCTGTTTCACTCATTCACTCATTCATTCCGTGTCTCCGCAGAGGTGTGTGCAAACATGTGACTGTGCCAAAAAGCCCAACTCAGGCTTTTCAGATGACTAGGAATAATGGATCTGTTGCTTGCTCGAGTTCCCTGAGAGAACCAGACGGAGAGAGATAAGAGAGGAGAGAGGGAGACAGAAGCAAAAAGGACACTGACAGCCAGAGAGAAGAGAGAAAGAATCAAAAGAGAGAGAGGGGTGGTGGTGCTGAAATAAGGACAGAGGCAGAGGGAACAAAAGGCTCTATCAGGCTCCTGGTCTTGTGGCGTGTGTTTGGAGCAGGCCGGTGGGATTTTTAGTGCGGGGCCGAATGCAGTCGCAGGCCTCACTGGACCCCTCTCCTCCCAGCTCGTTAGGGAGGCTGCATTAGCTGAAGAAGCTTTATAAATAGCAAAAGGGTTTTTTTTCCTCCCCTGACGGGGCAAAAGTGAGACGCTGAGGCGAGAGGCCAGAGGGCCCAACCCCTGAGGGGAGTAGCATGGCACATGGCAGCATGGGAACCAGCTTCATGCTACATGCTACATCTTACTACATCCTCCCACACAAATGCTCTTCCAGTCCTCTTATACTAGTGTATACATGCATACACTGCACACGTGCACACACACATACACACACACTCTCACAGAGGGAGACGTGCTTCCCTAGACAACGCTCGATTTCACAGAGAGCTCCCACCGCCTCACACTGGCACCAAGCTCTCAGCCAGCTTTGCCTTCTACAAGAACAATCTTGTACACACACACACACACACACACACGCAGACACGCACACAGGCACACACACGCACCCCGATGCACACACTTTTACAGGGCTGGGGAGTGGCAGACCAAACGCTGCTATGAATTATGGAATCTGCTTTTTCAGTGTGGATTTCACCCAGACTTGTAGCCGCTACATTTTTCACTCGCCCGCCGCACGCATTTGCCTGGGCCGCCCACAAGCCGCATGACTCTGACACCAAGGGCAAAAACCGAAAAGATAGGGAGGGAGAGAGAGGGGGGGGGGGGGGGGGAGGGAGAGACCTTGGCTGTCACTGAAACATCATATGTGGGTGCATATGGTGACACACTGTACTGCTGTACTTTAGTGCTGTGTGTGTTGTTGTCTCCAGGCCCAGTGTCTCTTCACTGGTTAGTCATGCATGCTGCAGTGTTGCTGAGCACTGCAGGAGGCGTCAGGTTACATTGTTTGAGATTATTAAGGCCACCTGTAAATATGCAGCAAAAGGAAGTGTGTGTGTGTGTGTGTGTGTGTGTGTGTGTGTGTGTGTGGTGTGTGTGTGTGAGTGTGCGTGTGCATGTGCGTGTGTATGTGCAAGTGTGTGCATCTGTGTGTGTGTGTGTGTGGATGTGTGGTTACACATATACAGTATGTGCATGTGTTAAAGAGAGAACGCTTTAAAAGCTGCAAATGTCTACCCAGATGTGATCAAATATACGGTTAGAAATCCCATCGGTGACTCATTAGGAGCGAGGGCAGCTCTGGCGTGACCCATGGACTGATTCAGGAGCAGCTCCCAGTGGGCCGAGGTGAGCCGCTGCTCATTAGAGCCCCTGTGTGCTGGCTGAGGGAAGCCATTAGAGGAAGGGATCTGTTTCTTTTTCTCTTGCATTGAATTCTCTTGCACTGTGGAAAGTTGATCAGGTCATTTGTTTTTTCAACATCATGAATGAAAGGCACACCAGAGCAGTGCTGTGAAAATTGAATGTAGTGTCAACTGAAGCTGTTTGTTAAGTTTGTCTGTTTGTAAGAGATCTGCTCAATAAGGCTCCTTTGAGGCACTGAACACTGCAGGTGTGTATAAATTTCCAGCTTGTCAAAATAAGTTATTAGCAGTTAATGTTGCATTGTTATAGAACTCTTAATGTCGGAGAGGTTAAGACAGTCTTGACATTCAGGAACAGGGGACAAGGTAGGGGGTGTGACCCCCCCACGCCATTGTAAATGCAGGTACACCATAAACACACAAACACACACACACACACACACACACACAGAGTGTGCTTTAAGGTCACCCCTGCCTTGTGTTAGTGGGGCCCTGTGTGCCCCTGGCTGTGCCACGGCTCTGCAGCCCGGCGACCTTTTCACTGCGAATGTGATTCATCCATCTCAACCTTTCCTCAGCAGCCCACAGGACAGATAGCCAGGTAGCATGGCGCGCTTGCTTGCATCCACTGTGTTACGGTCCAGCGTGAGTCCAAAAGCCCTGTCATAACAGAGAGACAAGCCATCTTCACTCCAAGTGGCCAATAAACGCCTAAATGTTTGACAAAGGGTTGCCTTGGCTAAGCCTGTAGTTATTGGGCTCTGACTTCAAAGGAATCTCCTCATTGGGATGCCTTGCGTGGCTAACGGCTGGTATGATTCGACTATAACAGCAATACTGCTGAAAAAAGTTATCTTGTTACCAAACATATTTAAGTCATTCATTGTACTGCTCTAAAAGCTATTAGCACATTTTTTTTCAGGCTCTGAGGTAGAAAAACACCAGTGATACAGATATCTTCCTTCGCATCTTTGCATTCAAGGGTGTAGTTTTGTATCGAAAAGTGGTTGGGACATCAAACCCTACCAAAACTGTGAAGTCTTCTTCAAAACTGTGGAGGCTTCCTGTTTCACTGGACAACTCTGTAAAATGAGGCATGTACAGTTTGATGACTGAGGTAATTCACACAGCCACCTTTTGGATCCCTGAAGGACTTTTCCATATGGGGGTGCATGCTACACACCATCATAACATGCTGTGATAGTATTTGGTGGGACTGTACTGATATTCATTATCCACTTAAGACCTCTTGAACCTTTGGAAAAAATAGCCCATGTGACTTGCTCATATATAGGAGTAATTGGCTCAGGGCATTCTTTGACCAACATGTCAGTAATTGAAATTG
>PYXC01002417.1:5052500-5085000 GCA_015244755.2 Tenualosa ilisha
TTATGCCAGTCTCTCCAGCATAAACACATACATGCACACAGGCACACACACACACACAGAGAGACATACACACACAAAGCAAGAGGCTTTAGGCCATCACCCTGTCCAGTTTTCCCTTAACCCTCCAGCTCACCCATACTGCTATGACTGATCTATCCAGACAGGATTAGAGAGAGAGAGAGAGAGAGAGAGAGAGAGAGTGGGGGAAGAGAGCTCTTTTCTATTCAGAGATGCTGTAACTCACATGTGAAAATGAATTGTGCACTTCATCTAAATTCTCTCCTCCTTAATCATTTTCCCTCATTAATATTGGATTGCAGGAGTCATGTGTCTCTCTCTGTCTGTGTGTGTGTGTGTGTGTGTGTGTGTGTGTGTGTGTGTGTGTGTGTGTGTCTGTGTGTGTGTGTCTGTGTCTGTGTCTGTGTGTGTGTTCTGGGCTCAGGGGGCTGTTTCAGTCTTTCAAATGAGCTGTGTCTCACAGCCTCAGGTTGACACTAGGATCTGGTTCTGTACTGGGGCTAAAATCCATGTATGTGTGTGGGAATTTTAAGGTGCATTTACATCTGAATGTGTGTAAATATGAAATTCATTTGTGTGTATGTGTGTGCTTGTGTTTGTTTGTGTAGGTGGGTGGGTGAGCGTGTGTGTGTGTGTGTATGTGTGTGTGTGTGTGTGTGTGTGTGCATATGTTCGCGTGTGCAGTTGTGAATCGTGAGCAAGACGTCCTTTGTGGGCTTTTGTGAGACATGTGATCTCAATCTGAGTCACGTTGCTGCCGTTACCCCATTTCTCCTGTGTGTGTGTGTGTGTGTGTGTGTGTCTGTGTGTGTGTGTGTGTGTGTCTGTGTGTGTGTGTGTGTGTGTGTTTGTGTGTGTGTGTGCTCCATGCTTCAGCATTCTGACTGTGTCCCTTCCCAGTCAGCCCAGTCCAGCCTTCCACACCCTCACCACCCTCATCCACCCAGTGCCCCACTGTGTTTGTCCATCTCTCTTTTCTCTTCTCTTCTCTTCTCTTCTCTTCTCTTCTCTCTCCTCTCCTCTCCTCCCTCCCTCAGCCCAGGGATGCCCTCCGCGCCCTAATGACTCACCCTGAGCGGCGGCGCGTTAGTCAGCGGCAGCCATATTGTGCCCTGCTCACAGGAAGCGTCCCGACTCTCCCAGCCTCTCAGAGCCACTGAGCCACTCAGGCGCTGGCGCACGCCTGACATTGATGCTGACATTGGAGTCAGTCACCAGATGCCTTCACTCAGCGCCCCCACACACACACACACACACACACACACACACACACAGTGAGTCTGCTTGCTTAGGATGCTCTAATAAAGTCATCACGCTCTAAGTGCAAACACACAGACCTGAGGGAAAGAACGGCATCCAGGTTATCCTACTGGTCAGTATGGATTACGGGTCATCCAGGTTATCCTACTGGTCAGTATGGATTACGGGTCATCCAGGTTATCCTACTGGTCAGTATGGATTACGGGTCATCCAGGTTATCCTACTGGTCAGTATGGACATTCCAACGTGAGAGGAAATGTAGTTAAATCCAAATGTTTTGACGAGAGAAGTGCTAATATATGCAAAGGCTTTTTCTTTAAAGAACAAAGGATCTCTGAAGGAGGTTAAGGTGCTCCTGATCTTGTTTGTATACTGAAGGACTCTTGTTTGCTGTTACTGTGATCACATTTGGGCTCCATGAATGTTGCATGTCTGAAAGGAGGAGAGGGGGAATATTATTGAGTGACATGGAGGAGGAAGAGAGCAGTAATCAACAAATGAGAGAGATAGAGAGAGAAATAGAGGGAGGGAGAGAAACTGGGAGAGGGGTGGATGGAGAGCAAGAAAGAGAGAGAACAACCGTAAGAGTGATAGAGAGGAAGAGAGAGAGAGGTTGAGCTTGAGTGAGAGGCGCATGCACTGTTAGTCTTTAGAGCATAACTAAGTGGGGGAGATGAGTCAGAGATATTTCTGGCGTGCCCCAAAGGCCTGTGTTTCCTGCTGCACATGGACGCCACTTCACTCCTGTTCCTCTCCGCTATGCTCTGCTCGCTCAGCGACACGACGCGACGCGACTGGACACTCACTGCCCTTCCCTCAGCGCTCACAACAAAGGGAGAAAGAGCAGAAGAACTCGTTTATTCACTCCTCTACACACACACACACACACACACACACACACTACCCTCTCCACTCCGCCACTCCATTCCCTGGTCCAGCCAGCCAATAGTCCACATCAGCCTCAGCACTTCAGAGTCTATCACCTCGTTTGCCCTTGGACGTTAATATTCGGCCCTGTTCCCTTTTGAATCCAGAGGCCTCTATTCTAATGCTTAATGGCAGCCGTGCTCTGTATACAGATCCTCTGTGTAAAGAGTTAAATGAGTGTGTCTAATGCTACGCATTAAAACACACAACAAAGCCAAGGAAAGCCACACACACATACACAGACTGGGACACACACACACACACACACACACATATGTGCGCACACACACACACACGCACACACATACACACGCTAAGAGACCCATGCATGCAAAGCTCTTTGTTGCCTGTGCCTGGGGCAGGTGTATTTCTGCAGTGAGAATCAGACCTCTCCCCACACTGGCACATGCGTCTCTGCCCCACTCTAAACAGGCTGCATTTGGGCACGCAGGCAGGGTCTTTATTCTGTCCCACTCTAAACAGGCTGCATTTGGGCACGCAGGCAGGGTCTTTATTCTGTCCCACTCTAAACAGGCTGCATTTGGGCACGCAGGCAGGGTCTTTATTCTGCCCCACTCCAAACAGGCTGCATTTGGGCACGCAGGCAGGGTCTTTATTCTGACCCACTCTAAACAGGCTGCATTTGGGCACGCAGGCAGGGTCTTTATTCTGCCCCACTCCAAACAGGCTGCATTTGGGGCCACGCCAGGGCCAGGCAGGTCTTTATTCTGCCCATCTGCAAGCACCTATACTACACTACTACTCTCAGCAGCACATCAGGGTGCCCTCCATTTTCCTCTATCCTCACTGGGACGGGGGAGCAGAGTGAATGGAAGGCCTCTCCCACAGCACCTGTGTTCATTTGGGGGGTGAGCTGTACTCGCGTCTTGCAGATGGGATCAGTGCCACGTGCCTCTTATCAGAGTCCAGCCAGCCGATAAGCTTTTCAGCGTTACACGGCCAAACCTCCATCAGCACCCGCAACCCACACACACTCATCACAGCTCTCTAGCCTGCATCCTCTCTTCCCTCAGCTCTCCTTCCTTCCTTCCTTTTCCTATCCTCACTATCCCTCTTTCTTTTCATCCTCTCGCCTGTCATCATCATCATCATCAGTCATCAGTCATCATCATTGCTGATCTATCTCTGTCATTATGTCCGTCCCATGGAGTCCTTTGGAACATCTATCATCCCTCTCTGTCCTGACAGACTACTGTGAAGCTCATGTTTAACTCGACTAATCCCAACCAGCATTTTTTTCTGTGAGCATGAGTTCTTGGGTCCAGGTTGGATGCCTGTCCCTGGAGACCTCATGTGTGATGGCCCTGTGTGGCCCATCTTCCCTGCAGCCCAGCCTCGCTGGCCGCCGCGTTTGGCAGTCAGCCATGCTGGGCTTCATCTGTTTGCTGAGCGTCCGACCGAGCCGTATGGGTGCGTTGCGCTGCGCTCGCTCGCTCAGGCTGCCACTAATCTGGAGCAGCGAGCCCCCCGTTTGTGCTCACCTCCCCTTCTGCTAGGCCAGCTGACTGACTGACTGAGTGAGTGCGACACTCGCCGCAGCCTATTGTCTGGTTAAATAAAGACACGTGCTGCTGACATGATGGCTCGGGCGTGAGCGCTGTTTGACTTGCGAGGTCGTCACAGACTGACCCTTGTGGACGGCCGTGTTTGTGTTTGACTTGCGAGGTCGTCACAGACTGACCCTTGTGGATGGCCGTGTTTGTGTTGGTGCTGTTCTGCTGTGCGTGGTGCTTCATCCTGCCGCACCAGCACTCTCTCTTTCTCTCTCTCTCTCTCTCTCTCTCTCTCATTCTCTCCCTCATTTGCCCTCCTTTCTCTCACGTCTCCCCCTCTTTTTCCCTTCTTTCTCTCTCGCATCTCTCCCTCCTTTTCTCTTCCTTACACCCAGCCTTTCATCTTTTTCTTTCCTTCATGGAGTCTCTGTTTGGCTCCCTTGCAACTGCCTCTGTCTCTTGGGCACAAACTCCCTTTCTCTCTGTCGTTCTCTCTCTCTCGCTCGCTTGTTCTGTCTCTAGTTGTCTTTCAGTGCTCTTCTGTCGTCCCTCCCCATCCTCTAAGTATTTCTCTCTCTCTCTCTCTCTCTCTCTCTCTCTCTCTGTATGTGGGTCTATGGAGAGGCCAGAGCTGTGGGCTTAGCTCAACCTTTTCCTGCAGAACCAAAGGGCTCAGTCTCCCTCACATGGGGCTAAGTGCTCCACTCAATCGGCAGTAAATTGTTGGGAAAACGAGGCCTGCAGCCAACAAAGCCCTCCCACTGTCTGTGCTTCTATAGAGGTGATATGGCCCTCCCACTCCACTCCACACTTCACTATAGAGTAACCTACAACCTTACTGTGTATGTGTGTTTGTGTGTGTGTGTATGTGCGTGTGTATACATGCATGTATGACATGGTCTTGCATGTAAAGGGTTAAATGAGTGTATCTAATGTTGTAATTGTGCTTTGTAACGCACATGTATGTACATTAAAGGGACGGAGCATGAAGGAGTCAGCATCATACACGCACCCTCTCTCGCACACACACAAACACTCACACACACTCCTATCCTCTTGCACACTCCCTCAGTGGCCTGGGTGCAGACACGCATGCATATGTGCTCACTCCCATACATTTCCATGTTCTCTGTCTATTTATATCTCCTTGGCCTCTGCAGCATTGCCCTCAGCCCTAGCTGTGCACTCAACACACATCCCCATGCACCCAATGTGAAAGAGATCACACTCTCTGTTTCCCAGTGTCTCCCTCCCATTCGGTTTCTCTCTGATACACACATACGTGCACACACACACACACACACACACACACGCACACACACACACGCACAAACCCATTTCCCCACTTTCAATGCACATGTACAGGAGAGAGAAGTCACACACACACACACACACACTTTCTCAGTAGTGACTCACATCCCCGCAGGTGCATATATCCAAAAGCCAGCGTATCCTCAGCTCAGCTCTGCAGCACATATGCACGCTCACACACAAACCCAGTTTCCCACCTTACAGCACAGGGCACAATGCAGCCACGCATTCACAACACACGGCACGCACTCAGCACTTGTCTCTTTTACCCTGAGGTCGCCCAGTCTGCACAGTGTGAATCACACCACACACACACACACACCACACACACACACACACACACACACTCATGATATGCCACCATATGCCTTTGCCACCATTGTCCATGCAGCTTTGCAAACAAAGATGGGCATTCAGTGGGCCACCACTCAGGAAAGAGAAAGAAAGCAGACAAAGAAGAGAAGGATAAAGAAGTGTTGAGTCACACTTGCCATTTCTGAAATGGCATACTACTGTACTACATACTGCTGTAGTGCATACTGCTATACTAAATAGTGCTTATGACCTGGGATGTACCATTACTACAACTTTTTTTGTTGTTCCATTATTGTAAAAAAAGGTTTGCTAATTTTTGTTTGCAACATACTGTACAGCTGGCCTGCAGGCAGTAGCGCCTTCACCATGGCAGCTCCTTACATGGTCACCAATAGAGAGACATATTTGTTATTCAGATTTGTCTTATATTCTCTTGGAGCTTGAGCACACCTTACTCCTTCTGGAAGGTGTGCTATAGGTGTTCTGTAGGTGTGCTGTAGGTGTGCTATAGGTGTTCTGTTGGTGTGCTATAGATGTGTTGGGAGGTGTGCTGTAGTTGTGCTATAGGTGTAGGTGTGCTGTAGGTGTGCAATAGGTGTGTTGGGAGCTGTACTGTAGGTGAGTTATAGATGTGTTGGGAGGTGTGCTGTAGTTGTGCTATAGGTGTGCTGTAGTTGTGCTATAGGCTGTATGTGTGCTGTAGGTATGCTACAGGTGTTCTGGGAGGTGTGCTGTAGTTGTGCTATAGATGTGCCGTATGTGTGCTGTAGTTGTGCTATAGGCGTGCTGTATGTGTGCTGTAGTTGTGCTATAGGCGTGCCGTATGTGTGCTGTAGTTGTGCTATAGGCGTGCTGTATGTGTGCTATAGGCGTGCTGTATGTGTGCTGTAGGTGTGCTACAGATGTGCTGTGCTGTGTCTGGCATGTGCTGGAGTGGGAGGAGCTTGACTAACAGAGTGGCTGATGGGACACATGCAGGTGAGTGGAGCACTAATGGGGTTAGTGCAGATGAGGGAACGTTCTGGTGAAGCCTGGAGTGAGGGAGGGCATGTGGATGGATGGAGGAATAGGTGGATGGATGGATGGATGGATGGATGGATGGTTGGATGGAGGAGTGAGGGTGAAAGGCTGTTTGGCAGACAGCTGAGTGTGTTCAGCCACTGTGCTGTGTTTGGGTGAGTTGCCGGGCAACCGGGCGCTATTCATGTTTAATGGGCATGAGCACCTTTAGCCTCTCCAGTCACAATTATACAAGTGCAGGCTCACACGTGTGTATGCACACACACACACACACACACACACACACACACAGAGAAACACCAAACACATGTGCGCACACACACACACACACACACTCAGAAACACTCATCTTGCAGTTGTCTTATAGCACTCTTTGACTAGAGCAGTTCAAAGAACACACAGACACTTTCGGTAGCTTCCAGAAAAACACCTGCCGCAGCCAACAGCTGTCCTCCTGATGGTCCGTCTGTCTGTGCCTGCCCTCCATGGGTGTGTGTGTGTGAGTGAGTGAGTGAGTGTGTGTGTGTGTGTGTGTGTGAGAGAGAGAGAGAGAGGAGGTCTGAACATCTGTACATGTGTTACAGTGTGTTTGCCTGGAACCAGTTCCATGTGTTTTGTCTGTGTTGCGTCCGTGTTGCCTGTGTCTGGGAAGTCTCTGGTGAGGGCTTCAATTCTAGCCTTTCTAATCTAGACCTTTCATAATAGTTCTGTTGTCAATTTGCCATACAGTATATGGAAATATTGATATGAATATGAGCACACCTTAATATCCTACCGTTGTGTTTACATTTGTGTCCTTATTGGTCTCATCATATTTGTTGTTTTTGTGTTGAAAGACATGTTATAAAATGTAGCAGCAGCTACGCTTGCCTGAACACCTAGGCCCACACTTTACTGTCATACAGTCTTGTATATTTCTATATTCCTTTTGTCTTTCCGGAAATATCTCTCAGCTACGCCAGCTGTATCACCCAGTCACAGTGTCTGAGGTAGGAGTACAAGTGCAAGTACAGATGCAGTGGAGAGGGGCCTTGGACTTGCATTGTGTTATTTTCTGAGACAAAATATTAGAAAATATTGTGCAAAAAATAGCTGTGGTGCCAGACCTCCTCTAAACCCTCCTCTTTTCTGCTTGACCGGCCCTGATGCTTCAGCAGCACTGAGTGGACTGAGCCCAACTATGCTCCTTGTCTCCTACCAGACACAAGGCAGCTTTTCAAGAGAGCGTGTGAGGCAGTGTAGCCTGGCCCAGTGCAAACACATTGTCTGGGTAATATTGTGACCGCTCTCACATGTTGGATCTTCTCATGCTTTTGCCCCATGGCTGTTTATTGCAGCTCAGTTGCTTGTGTTGTTACTGGACAGAGGAAATACTAGTCTGCTATGGCCAAACATCACTGAATAGTATTCAGAGACCTTTGGCCGTAGTGAATACTGACCAAGATAGAGCAACATGATACATTACAATGGGAGCAAACGTGAGCGTCACATAACGTCACAATATACATTTTTCACTGATCTTCTGTGTTAGCCTATGAGAGCGCTACTCTGATCTTGTGAAAATAGAACACTGAACTTAACGAACGTTTGTGCCCTTCGCTCAGCTTTTACCTTCTCTGCAATGGCTAATGTGACCCTGGTGTTCTTTTGCCCTTTATGCTGCTTATGAGGTATTAGCAATGGAACAGTTACTAGATTTACAGATTCACCAGAAGAAATTATTATGATGGTATGGTTCAAATTTCAAATAGCAGATCAACCTACATATATAAAGCTTACATTGGAATGTGGTACACAGAATAGTCTTCAAATTGGGCACTGAGTTCATTTGGTGACTGACAGTCATACTGTGACTCCCTAGTCTGCTAATGCTAATGTTAGCATGAATGTGGTGTTCGTCTGTGGCCTAAATGGCCTCATCGGAGAGCTGATGGACCCTGACTCCTGCTCAGCTGCACACTCTGTGCTGTGCTTTGCTTTTGAAAAGGCCCTGTCAGGCCACGTTTGGCCTGACACGAGCGAGCAGCACTCTGCTCCCGAGGCCGCTTGGAGCCCAGGATGCTTGGCGCACTCTGCTGCGAGCGAGGCTGGCATGCCGTGGGGTGGGCGTGAAGGGTGTCAATACAATCCCCATGTCAGTCTCTGCCTCTGGGACTTGCACGCTCGGCACTTCTGCTGCTGCAGCTGCTGATGCTGCGGCCGCTATTGCGGGTGCTGGACAGCTCTCCGTTTCACACTGTGCACGGCTGTTGTGATGTTTGTTTGTTTGTTTGCTGTTGTTTCAACAGTAACAGACTGCTGACGGCAGGAAAGTGGAGAGACGTGATGCTGTGGTGCACACTGCTATGCAATTTATGTGTGCAGTCGTCAACTAGATCTGAGTTGTTAATTTGTGTGTGCGGTCGTCAACTAGATCTGAGCTGTTGATTGAACATGGATTCTTTTAGTTGACTCTGTACCTTTTGCTTTTCCATGTCAGCCTCTTCTAGACCTTTGCTTTAGTAAATTAAAGGTTAGGGCTGCCACAATTCTGGTCAATTTCGGTTAATCAGTTTGAGTCTGATCACTTGCATACTATTTGCAGTTTACCCTGCAGTGACAGTTAAATGAAATGTCTTTGGTGTGTTAACAAAGTAAACCATTTGAGGATGCAGTTTTTGGCTTTGGGAGACACAGGCTGACATCACTTTCCACCAGTGCTAACACATTTTATTGATCAAACAACTTGCTAGTCAATTGACCCAACTAGTTGATAGAATAACTGACTATAAACTATAAACATAATTGTATATAACAATGACTACTTTTGGGGGATTACTCTTTGGTTTTTGGTTAAGTGTGATTAGGGTAATGTGTGCACTATGTTCACCATTGTGCCATGGAGTTGGTTGTAATCCTCCGCCTCTTCTGTTTTGTGTTGCACAGGAAACAGTGGAATATGCCTTTCTCATCATTTTCACCATCGAGACCTTCCTCAAGATCATAGCGTACGGCTTAGTCATGCACCAGAATGCCTACGTGAGGAACGGCTGGAACATGTTGGACTTTGTCATTGTTGTGATCGGGTAAGTTTCCTGTTTGTGTGTGTGTGTGTGTGTGTGTGTGTGTGTGTGAGAGAGAGAGAGAGAGAGATTGTTGATTGCTAATACAAAGCTTCACATTGTTGTTCCAAGGTTGTGGGTTTATTTGTAGGAACCTCATGTATTGGAAAAATATAGTCTTTCTCTAATGCTCTTGATAAGATGTGTCCTAAATGTGTGTAAGTGTATCCCTTTGTCTATAGGCTTGAGCTTTTCCTGGAATACTGTCTTTCTGGCTCATATGTTGACATGTGCACAGATAGGTACACACACAACTTCACACGGTCTTCACTGCGGGTCATATCACACATCATGCAGCTGCTTTCCTAACAGACACAGCTCACATGGCACTGCTCCAGTCATTACTCACGCTTTCACTCACACACACACACACTCTCAGCCTCACACACTGTCTCACTCACACACACACTCTCTCACTCACACACACTCTCTCACATTCACACACTAACCCTCCATTCCACCATGTCTTGCTGTCTTAGTTGTCAAATCATTCTCTCTCTCTCTCTCTCTCTCTCACTCTTTCAGTCCATTTCTTTATGTCTTTATTTGTTAGTGTGTCTTATTTTATCTTTGCAGTCCTTTTGATTTTATCCACTCTTATTCTGTCCTCCAGTCCTGTACTCAGCCATTCCATCTGACCCTCAGTCTACCCCCTCCCCCCACACCCTCCCTCTCTTGATTCCTCTTTTGTGCATCTGAGCCTCCATTTTTGTCTTTCTGTTTGTCCCTTCCCTTTGCCTGTCTGGTGTATTTTGTGTGTTCTCTCTCCATCTCTCTGTCCCTCCGCCTCCCTCCCTCTCTCCCTCTCTCCCTCTCTTTCTCTCTCTCTCTCCATCTCCCCTAATGCACACACAGTCCAGTGGATAGCTAGGTCAGAGCTTGTCTTGTGTGCCACATGCAGTTTGTCTTTGGTCCCTTTGGACACGGAGGGCTGTGCTCAGTGCTGTGTGCTGGTGCAGCGGCCGGCCGGTGTGTGTGTGTGTGTGTGTGTGTGTGTGTGTGTGTGTGTGTGTGTGTGTGTGTGTGTCTGTTCAGCTGAATTCCTGCTCAAATGTCACTCATCTCAGACAGAGAGCAAACACACACACACCAGAGCTGTGCCTAAGAGTTGAGGACACATGTGCTTGGCACAGCAGATAAACAGTTAGACATTATTAGCTTCTGCTCACAAATACACACACATGTGATAGAATGGCGGTATTTATATGCCACTGTAATAATGCTGTTTGTCCTAATATAGTTAAGTGGAAAGTGCAATCTCATACGTCTAACCAATATAACTGGCTAAAATAGATCAGCTGATTTAATACCAATAACAGATTTGACCTTGGGTTTCTCTGATGGGTGGCCTTGATAGGCCTCATATACCTTCCTAAGAATTTGTCCTCTAAAGCTCACATTTTAAAGATTTAAATTCTGTATTTTATAACTGCAGAATTGGTGAAAATTCTGTTGGGGGGGGGGGGGGGGGGTCATGAAGGGATCGTGACTAGTGAGACATGTTGGCCTTGTAAGATGGATGTTGCTGTCAGCTACATATTTAAACTGCCATTATTGTAAAAGGTGACATCACCTGGTTGAGCTAATGAAGGTCCAATCAAGGTGCAGCAATCAAACTGTTGCCCCACATAGACACCATCAGTATCAACCAGGTGATGTCACTTTCTATAAAGAAAGTATTGAGACATAAAGACAGTGGCAGCTTACAAGTTCTGCAAATGAAGGGATTTTTTAAAAAAAAAACACAATTTGAGTGTTTGACTGTGATATACAGCTGATGCCAGTGTCAGGAGTCTTAGTAAGAGCAGTTGGTGAATAAGGCCCATTGTTCTGACCATGCAAGCTGTAGTTCAAGCTCTCGCCCCTTTCACAGAAACTCTTTGATCCGGTTTGGTCAGCCAGGATGACTTTAAGTGTGAAAGTGTTGACCTGTGTTGAATATATTCACATTAGTTATTTATATTTATATTCGCATTAGTTATTTACATTTTACCCCCACAGCTGGTTGGAATATTTCTCTTGATTAGGCTAATATACATTTTTAATTTGCATTAACAAAGCGGATGGAAATGTATACGTATGGGCATGTGTGAAACTACAGCTCAAGAATCTGAAGTACAAATAAGCTGAATGGAGACCCAGCTGTTATTGACTGATTTGGTCTGACTGGTCTCCCCTAAGAAGGGTTGAGTATGGGTCCAGTAACTCTATACTGACATTGGTGTTTGGTTTGAAAGTGGCACTGGTCTATCGCACTCTGTGTGCACACTGCACATGCACGCATGTAATGTTATATGGAGCAGTCTGTAGGCAGTAGGCTCAGGTGTCTAGATGTACCAGGTGCATGATGCTATTTAGATGTGCACATAGTGACCTAGGTCAGAGTGAGCTGGACAGTAACACATTATATGTAAATAAATTGTATGATTTTATTCTGGTGTTTCCTTTGCTAAATTAGGTCTCCTATCCATATTTAAGTTTAGCTGCTAATAATTATACCTATTGAGAAATGATTGAGGGATGTCTTGTGACCCTGTGTGCATGTAGGCTACAGTGTGTGTGTGTGTGTGTGTTGATGAAATTAACGACTCCCTGTCTCCCTCTGTCTGTCTGGTGGCAGGTTGTTCAGTGTGGTCCTGGAGGTTCTGACCAAAGAAGTGGAGGGTGAGGAGGAGGAGGGGCTGCAGGCAGCGACTGCACACGGCCACGGTGGGAAACCTGGCGGCTTCGACGTCAAAGCTCTGAGGGCCTTCCGAGTGCTGCGACCCCTCCGCCTGGTCTCTGGAGTGCCCAGTAAGAACCAGCCAAGAAACTTCTAGAAACCTAACAGTGATCCATAACAGCAACCTACACCTGGGCTCCCTGCAACACACATTCACATTCAAGGTGGAAAAGTCCAGCTTCAGAAAGTAACAGTCCTATAATAGAATGCCCCAGTCTCAGTGAATTTACATGCACACTAAAAAAACATCATTATTGGGTTATTATAGTTACCTGATTTCTCAAATGCTCATGTAAACAGAATAAACAGATTCTTTATTGGATTACAGTTGTTATCGGTTTATGTGCCAGTTGATTGTAATTAGATCAACTGTTGAGCCACTAAGAGCAGCTAATTACCTGTGGGAAATGCACAGGTGAAACCAGAACATGCAGATTTTACTCTCTGAAGCAGAATTTTGCCACATTTGGCACACAACTTATGCCCTATTTACACGTAGCTAGGTATCTATAAAAACAAATTATTCACACAGCTTTCCTGTCATCTACATGTAAACAGAGGTTTCAGTCACTGAAAATAGCTACTGAAAACTCTGGCTTTAGACACTAAGTGTAGACTGGCACTGTGACATTGTGTCCCTCTTTGGTTTTCAGATCTGTGGTTGGCTATCTATTTGAGCATGGTGTGAACGGAATTCTTTTGTAAGACAGAGGAGGAGAATATATCTGTTTTAATACGGAGGAGGAGAATGTATCTGTTTTCAGAAATAACTGGATACATGTAAACACAGCCTGAAAAACAAGTCCTGACCTGATCTGAGATCTCAGTCTCTGTTTGTGGTCGAAAACCACAAAACAAATATCATTTTGCAACCGCAAAAAACACACCCAAAACCAGCATGTACCCAACATCTGATGAAAATGACGGTTGCACACTTTTAAAGCCTGACATGTGTCCCTACTTCTGATGATGTGTGGAGAGCCCTGTCTGGGAGCTCTCTGGTGTGGGCCAACACACACATGCATCTGATGAATGGGCTTTTATACGTTCAGTCTTGGCTTATGGAAACAGGCATCCTGCAGTTCTGTAGTGGCAGTGGCCTTTGGTGTCATCTAGTGTCACCTTGTCTCTTTTATCCTCTACTGTTCCTCTCATTCCTCCGCAATTTATTTCATCCACTGCTTTTTCATCTCTCTCCTCTGTTTTCTCCCTCCCTCTCTGTCTGTCTGTCTGTCTGTCTGTCTCTCTCTCTCTATTCCTCTCTGTCTGTCTCATTCCCTGACCTTTCCACCTCTCAACACTTGTGTGTCAGCTGTCTGTGCAATATAGCTCTGGATGTCCTGCTGCCAGGCACACGTGTGTCCTCTCTCTCTCTGACAAACACGAACACAAGCAATCATGCACACACTCTCACACATGCACACAAATGTAAACGAAAACACACACACACACACACACACACACACACCAAAACATCAATACAAACACAGACCAACATTAACATACTCTCACAACACAAATGCAAATACACACACACACACACAGACACACACACTCTTTTTGTAACCATATGGCAGCGAGCAGAGAAGCAGCCCCCGCATGCGGCCCCTCAGGAATGTTCTTTTAGAACAAGCTGTCAAACTCTATGCCCCAAAGACAAGCAAGGGCTGCAAGTGTGTGTGTGTGTATGTGTGTGTGGATCCCTTCTCAACCCACTCTCTTTCCAGCAAACAACCAAATGTAATCCAGAAATGGACATACAGTGCATATATGAATTGCATGCAAGCATACATACAGGAAGACATGAAACATACACAAACATTTACTAATGAACCATCCAAAAGCCTGATTAATGACACAGAAATGTCTCAGCCTCATTCTGTCTAAAGTGCATTGTGTATACATAGACTCATGGATATTCCCTGCAACACAGGAAATAAAACACTTTCACTTTAACGAGAACTGTGTTCAGATCAGTGTCTTTGTGTGTGTGTGTGTTTGTGTGTGGCATCTGTGTGTGTGCAGGTCTCCAGGTGGTGTTGAACTCCATCATCAAAGCCATGGTCCCCCTGCTGCACATCGCCCTGCTGGTCCTGTTTGTCATCATAATCTACGCCATCATCGGCCTGGAGCTCTTCATCGGCAAAATGCACGCCACCTGCTTCGTCACTGGTTCAGGTGAGTCCGTCAGTGCCCATTAGCATGGGGTCAAAGGTCACCTTGGCACATTTATTTACACTGGAGAAGTGGATCTCTCTCTATAGGTCATAGCTGTGGTCAGTGACGTCAGTCCGTATGGGAAGTATGGGAGTTCTCACCAGCAGAGCGCCATATGGATGTGTAGGGGTCAGCAGGCATCGGTCTGATCTAAGGCTCTCTGCCCATGGTGCCTCTGGTCTGCCTTGCTAGTGGTATAGTGTTTCCACTCGAGCACTGCTGGGGTGAGATGAGGCTCCACACAGCAGTGGTCTTGCAGTTTCAGCCTCGCTGTGGCTTCTTAGAACTTTCCAGAATTTGATGTGTTTGCAAAGTAGTGACTATAGATATTCTTGCTGAATGTGCATGGGATGAAGGTACTCTTGCATTTTATAATGAGGATGTATGTACTACCATCACTGGAGTGCTGAATCATGGGAGCACTCATCTCACTCCCTCCATTTTCCTCCCTTTCTTTTCTCTCTTTCCTCCCATACTCTTTCTCACTCTGCTCTTGCAGAAATGATAGGGGAGGACGAGCCGGCTCCTTGCGCGGTCTCTGGGCACGGGCGTCAGTGCCCCATCAACGGCACCGAGTGCAGGGAGGGCTGGCACGGGCCCAACGGGGGCATCACCAACTTCGACAACTTCATGTTCGCCATGCTCACTGTCTTTCAGTGCATCACCATGGAGGGCTGGACGGACGTGCTCTACTGGGTCAGTGCTCCTCCTCCTCTTCCTCCTCCTCCTCCTCGCTCTTGTTCATAGTGCAGCACTTCTCTAACTCAGGGGAGTCGGAGCCAGGGAGCACTGCTGACGGAGATGCTGACTCCTCTCCTGCATGCTCCCTCAGAGGGACTACAGCCGTACACACACACACACACACACACACACCACACACACACACACACACACACACCTTTGTTAGTGGAATCAGCAACTTACTACACCGCATACCATTTGTTTCTGTAAAGATGATGGATAACAGTTTTGGGCCACTGTGATGCATAAAATGACTGAAAATTATTGCCTACGTGCTTGTTAAAGATGTAGAGTCATTTGTCATTGTCAGATGAGAATTAGTTGAATTATCTGTCAGTGTTTTCGTGCGTTTGCTGTTTGATGCTGGTGTTGTCCAAAAAGAAGCTAAAATGCATATGAAGAGAGAGAGAGAGAGAGAGAGAGAGAGGGATATAGAGAGTTATTTGAACAAGCAGCCCACACACACTTCAGCAGGCAAGTAAGAAGGAATCCTTGCTCTTTGGCCCTCCTCCCACAGCATCACGCACACACACACACACACACACACACACATACACACACACACACACATATACACACACGCACACATACACAAAGCACACAACGTCATTATCGTTCCCTCACATCCCAGTGAGGCAGAGAACTATCCATCCATCGGCTACCGTCCACATGTTGCTCCTCTACAAGTAAAATGTGCTCACAAGCCCCTGAGTTAAAGCTATTTTTGGCTGCTTTGTTTGAGGACCTGGAGTTGTCCTCTCCCCTCCCCCCTCTGGTTAGCCACGACTGTCTTTCAGACTCCATGCTGAAGACTGTTTTACAATCTGAAGATAGCAGCCATTTGCCTCTGCTCACAGTGACCTGCCACTGGCCCTCCCCCAGCCCCTGAGCCATATGGGGAAGGGAGGCTTGAATAGAGGAAAAGGAGATGAGCTCTCAGACCTGCTGCCTGCACACGCAGGCCCACAGAGGTGAGGGCACTAAAGCAAGGGCTCAGACAGGCCCACTGAGTCCTGCCAGCTCAACACACAGGCAGGCGCACACGCACAGGTAGAGGAGAGCCAGTCTGTGACAGAGGAAATGGCTGCCATGTTTAGAACTAGAAAAAACCTTTCCTGAATGTATACCTTCCTCTTATCTTATCTGAGTTTCCATCAGTCCTCTAATGCAAATATAAATAGTTGTCCTGTTGACGTTTTGTTTTGATTCCCTAGCTAGTCGAATATCTCACTTGATATCTATTTTGAATTCAAATGGCATATGTATTCAAATTCAATGGCATATGTATGTTTATGGAAACATACATATGCACATATTCTTGAGCCAAATTTTCATTTATGCAAATATGAAATTCGAATAAGTTCAATGGAAACCCGCCTACTGTCTCTCTCTGCCTCTCTTGGACTGCCGCCTTCTCTTCTGTATTTTAGTCATTGTACCCTCTCTTTCTTTCTTTCTTGCTCTCTCTTTACTGCCTCTTCTTGTGGTTTCTGCTGCTCTTTTCGTCTAGATGAATGACGCTATGGGCTTTGAGCTGCCGTGGGTATACTTTGTCAGCCTGGTCATCTTCGGCTCCTTTTTCGTGCTGAACCTGGTTCTGGGTGTGTTGAGCGGGTGAGCACTTCTCCTCTCCACTTCTCTCTCCATCTCTTCCTCTTTCCTTCCCTGTCCACACCATTTCCATTCCCTCTAAACACCCACGTCCCCGTCCATGTACAACGCCCCCCCCACCCCCCTCCCCCCATAAAAGTACATGTCTGGGATCCTTGCAGGTGAACGACGCTATTGGCTGGGAGACACCATGGATCTACTTTGTAAGCCTGATCATTCTGGGCTCGTTTTTCGTGCTCAACCTGGTGTTGGGTGTGCTGAGTGGGTAAGAGGGGAGAGTGCCACGTGTGCTGTGCCCATGTGAGGGGTTTGTTGTGCTCTTTCACTCTCTCTCCTGCTCCTCTCTCTCTCTCTCTCTCTCTCTCTCTATCTATCTCTCTCATGCATGCACTTGTGCTGCCTTGTTCTCTGGTTTTCTCTCTCCCTCCCCCCTCCCCTCTCTCTCTCTCTCTCTCTCTTTCTCTCCCACTGTGACGTGTGATTAGTGATAGGCTTGGGGGGGTTCACTGTGTGTGCACTGAGGCATGCCAACCACAACAAACAATAGTCAGGGGGAGCTTGTGGAGAGACAAACAGAGAGAGAGAGAGAGAGAGAGAGAGAGAGGTGCAGTGAAACATCAGAGGACGGGGCTCTTTGTGAGGAGCTATTATTGATCCCATTACACCAAGTCAGAGACTGAAAGACTTCCAGTGTGTCAGAGCAGCTTGAAAATACAATACTGAAAAACACGTTTTTAATGAAGCACAAAAGCATCTGTGAACTTTCACTGAAATCTGAAGAGCTAAGTGCTCAATTAAAGGAGAAATCCAACTTCAACACATGGCTCTGCTATTTGAGTTCCCTCAATGTTGCCTGTATAGAAACCCAACATAATTTGTTAGCTAGACTAAGTTGTGCTTCTGCTAGCACAGAGACCCAGGCAGCTAGTATGCTAAGTCTCTGGGCGCCTCTGCCTTCTGCTCTTTGCTCTGATGTAGCCACAGGTACACTTTCTGCACCGAAGTATCCTGGGATATGCATGAGACATAGTTCATTGTTGTTGGAGTTACTGTGCAGATATTGCATGCGAGCTGCAGTTTCTGTGTTGTTACATAGCCATTAATATGGAAATGACCACTGCGATACTTGATCATCATTTTTGGGGGAGAAAAAATCACGGTTTCATCCAAAAGGAGAGAGCAAACTGGGCAATTGATTTAACTGCAAGCTATGACAGAGGTGTGAAACACAAGATTATACTGTTCTTTCACAACTACTTAGTTATATATGCACAGTGGTGTCTTGTAAAACGGTACCTACAGCGTTGCCCAGTAGCATTAGCAGTCTAGCTGTCCAGGCCTGCAAACAGGCAGGAGCATAGCATGGTCTAGCTTGTATCAAATCTTGTCAGGTTTTTTTGTAGTCACCATCTGGGGAGCTGAAACAACACAGCAATGTGTTTAAGTTGGCGCTATGGTGTCATGTGTGGAGAATCTACCAGAAGTTATCATTCTGTCTGGAAATTTAATTCTATCAGAAAAACAGATGTGTGAAACTGTAGTTAAGTGTTCCATGTTGTAATAAGTTTGATGTGGAAGTTGATATTCCTGGACGCTGCATATTTGTTCACCATATGTGCGTCTCAGGGGAGTTGGCAGCTCAGTGCAGGGGAGATGAAGCTCCCGCTTATCCAGAGGTGTTCAAGCAGAGAGTGGGAGCACTCGCTGAAGCTTCCGCTGCAGATGCTCAAACCTCAGAGGAGAGCACAGATGTCAGACAGCGCAGACTCGGGGGTGGGGAGGGGAAAGTGGCACTGGCAAGTCTGGGGAAGCAGAGAGTGGGTGCAGGTTGTACAGAGATGAGGAGGACGTGGGTCCTGTGTGGTACACTGTGATACGGGTGTGAGTGGATGTTGCAGGACAGGACAGAGGAAGGACAGAGAGAGGATGGAGCCGAGCTTGAGGGCAAAGCACGTGTGTGTGTTTGTGTGTGTGTGTGTGTGTGTGTGTGTTGTGTCCAATCACATGAGGAGGTGTAGCATGACTCCATGACATTGGAGAACAGAGGAAATCTACTTGATGATCAATGGTGAGATAGAGAGAGAGAGAGAAAACGAGGAAAGGAGGGGGAGAGAGAGAGAACAGACGGCCACAGAAGGACAAACATTATAAGGAAGAAAGGAAAGGGCAACTGTTAGACAGAGAGAGGGAAAGAGAGAGAGAGAAAAAGAGAGATAGAGAGAAAAAAAGAAAGAGAGAGAGAGCAAGATGATGAAGTCAGGTGACGCACAAGCAAGGAGAAGCAATGGGTGCGCGGTGCCGAGTCGCTGTCTCACCACAGGGAAAGACGACCCCATTCTCTCCTCCCGGTGCTCCCTCATTCTCCTACCAACACCAGAGAAATCTCTTCCACACACACACACACACACACACACACACAAGGCGAAATTAATCTCATTGCCTCGGCCTTCAAGTCCTTCCGGCTGCTCAGAGCTGTGGGATATTAATACTCTTCCTCCAAAGAGGCAGCAGACTCCCTGTCCCACTGATACACACACACACACACACACACACACAGACACACACACACACACACACACACTCTCATGAATATTCTCACGTTCTCTCAGGCCCTCACTCCTCCATATCCTCTTATAGATGCACAGAAACACACACTTCCCACTGATACACAAGTATGCAGCTCCATGAACCCTGTAGGACTCAGTGGTGGGATTTGGTCACGGCTCAGTGCTGTCAGTCCAAGCATACGTACTGTATGTGTGACCTCTGACAAACAGCCACCTTGCCTTTAGTCTTTTGAAGCTTCTGTTTGGCTTTTCACAGCCACACGCATAGCCACTGATCCTGGATCAGCAGGAGCATCAGGCTTCAGCCTAATGTGCAGGGCTCCATGTGTTCCTGGATCAGCTCCTGAGTGGGTCTGACCCACCCTGCCCTCTGCCGGCCGCTCCCTTAGGGATTACAGCTGGGCACTGAAAGGCACCCAGCCCCCTCTTGTGGTTGCCCGTGAAAATGGCCAGCCTTCTGCTCTTAATCCAATAAGAAAGGGATTACACTATGGCATTTTGATGGATAAGGTTCCACACCAGATCAGAGAGGGTAGACGAGATTAACAAATTATGAACTCTATGTTAATATCCTTGAATTGAGCCCATATGCTGTGCAGATTGAAAGGTTGAGTTCATGAATATCAGTGTGAAAGATACAAACACATAAGGCACCGTGTGTGTGCGTGTTTTAACCATTAATGACCAAAAAGTACCAAATCCCGAACTGAGACTGTGTGTGTGTGTCTGTGTGTGTGTGTGTGTGTGCGACAGAGAGTTCTCTAAGGAAAGAGAAAAGGCCAAGGCTCGTGGAGACTTCCAGAAGCTGAGGGAGAAGCAGCAATTGGAGGAGGACCTGAAGGGCTACCTGGACTGGATCACCCAGGCGGAGGACATCGATCCAGACAATGAGGACGAGGAGGAGGGCAAACGCAACCGTGAGCGGACATACCTCTGCACTCACACATCGAGACGATACACACTCACACACACCATGAGCACACACACACGCACACACAAACACACACACACACACACCGTCAGCACCCACACGCACACCTCTGCATGCACACGCTGACTAACGACACACACTCACACTCAAATACACCATGAGCACCCACCTACACCCCTGTTACTCTGACTGGAGAACACTGACTAGAGAAAGAACATGCCATCACACCCGCAGATGTGGGCCACTTCACACTGATTTGAAAGACATCCATGGCTCTAAGGGGGCAGTATATTACTAACAGGACCCAACTTCCTCTTTATAGTAATTTAAGTTATTTTCCATTTTAGTGATTTACTTCAGGCACATAGTGTCCACACAGGCATACATTGCATCATTTGGACACAACCACTGCATAGGAGTTGGTATTTGAGAACAGATCCTGAAAGGCCAGGAGAGCGTGTTAAAATGCAAGTGTTCTGGAAAGTTCTGGCACATGCTCACTATGAGGCCATAGCCTCAGCCTGCCCTGCACATGGCTATATTACTGACGTGTCCATAGTGGAGCTCTAATCCATGGCTTTTGCTATGTGGGTCAGGACCGACTGACAAAGCTATTAGATCAATGCTGGATTTGGGAGGGAAAAAATGGTAATACGTATCACACACACGCGTACACACAGAAAAACACACACAGGCACACACACATAGCGACTCGGTTTGCGCCGCCACTGTTGAAAATGTTTGCCATTACTCTGATTGCGGAACGGCATCTATGCTGCAGATGTTTTGCTGCCCTACATAAGTATGGGTATCGCAGGCACCAGGGTTGTAGTGGTCAGAGAGTGGTTCATTGCTCAGGTCCTGCACTGGAGAGACACAATGTATACTTTATGGCTCAAAAAAAGGTTAAAAATGATTTATACGACTTAATAATATGAAATGAATAGCATTAAAAAATGTACTCAATGATGAAATTATCTCATAATTTTCTTGCTAGAAGTGCGTTGGTGGACACAAAATATTGAATTTGAATGCAGTGAAAGTGTTTTTTTTTACCCTGGAACGGATAGTACATCAAGTCTGCGTCTCACGGGACAAGAGTCAGCACTTCTGTACAAATGTGTGCCTGTGCCTCAGCAAGGACTTAAAGCAAGTTTGCATTTGGAAGTATTCTTTACCGCACAAGTTTCAGGACCAGACACTTTACAGCCAGAGGTCCTCTGCCCCAACTGTTTGAATCTACTCAGCCTCGCAAACTCAACCAGGCCCCCCCTCACCCGCTAGTGCTGCTCTCCCCCCCGTCCTCCTCTCCTCTTCTTATTCTGTTCTTCTCTTCACTTCTTTCCAAGAGGAGCTTCATTAATATCTAGCCAGCACAGACAAAGACCCACCAAACACATGCAGCTAGTGTGACATCTTTTTTAAACATAGAGCATATCACAAATCTCTATCTCCCCTCACTCCTCACATCCAATGCAGCTTGATGGCAACATTATGGGCCATTGCTGAGCCACTGTCTTAAAGGGGGGGTCCGAAGTCTCCAGCAAGGTGCCTTAAAACAGCAGAAGGACCCAAGCTAAGCTAGTCTGAGTTCATAGATGTGAGAGTTTTCCCCCAGACAGCCAGACTGCAGCAGAGAGGCGAGGCACATGTTCCTCCCCCTCAGTGGACCCAAGAGACCTCCAACTTGACCGCACTCTGTGTTGTGGCTTTCGGTGTCTCCCGCTGGAACCATGGAGGTTGCATGCTAACACGCGCGTGTGTGTCGTAGCTTACTCGCACATAGGCCTACACACATACACACACACACACACACACACACACACACACACACACTCACACATACTCACTGTCACTGCAGTTGCACTCAGTGCCTGAGTTTGTTAGCCTAGCGTGTGTGTTAGCGTGCCTCCTCCAGCACCTCACACTCCTCCTCCTCCTCACACAGTGTAACTAACACGCGTCCACTTCTTCTTCTTTATCTTCTTCTTCTTCTTCTTCTTCCTCCGCTCCGCTCCGCTCCGCTCCTGCTCCGGGCGGGGCTCGACCATCCACCTCAGCTCCAGTCGTCTGTCAGTCTGTCCATCCGTCTGTGCATCTGTCTTTCTGTCTGTCTGTCAGTGTTGTGTGTGTTTTGTTGGTCCTGTGTTGATGTGTTGGCTCACTCTCGTCCCCCCCTATGTGCTGTGCCATGCGCTGGCTACCTGCCTGCCTGCCTGCCTGACTGACTGACTGACTGTTCACTGGCTACCTGATGCTCACGGGGGGGTCCTTGCATGCCGCCGGGGCCGGGCCGGCTCAGGGGTCACGCTGGCTGACCTGACGGAGAAGAGGAAGGGAAGGTTTGGGTGGTTCAGCCAGTCCTCTGACACTCATGGTAAATCCCTACCCCTCGTTCCACCCACTACACCCAACCCACTCTACCTACGTTTGTGTGTCTGTATTTGTGCGCTTATGCAAATATCTGTTTATGGGAGGTGTTTGTACATGTTTGTAAATGTTTTGTTGTATATGTTATAATAGGTGATGCTGATGTATAATAACAGCTGTGTGGTATTGTATGTTGTGATATACTACCCTTGTGTCTGCAGGAGTGTGTGTGTGCCTGTGTGCGTGTGTGTGTCTGTGTGTTTGAGCACTGCTTGTTTGCTCACCCTGTGTGTGAATGTTTTAACACTCTCTTCCCTCAGCTTGCACTGAGCTGCTGTATTGTTCCTCTGCGGCTTGAGTCCCGTGGCTTTTGTTTCCCCGTCGTCAGCTCCTTTTGTGCTCCCCGTCCCCGTCCCCGCTGATAACACCTCCCTCAGCATCCATGCATTCCTCACAACTGGCTGAGCTCAAAGGCCCTGCTCTCCGATTATAGCCAGACTGAGAAGCACAGAGCAAAGGACAGGAAGAGAGAGAAAAAGAGAGGAAGAGAGAGAAAACGAGACGGCAAAAGAGAGAAAGAGAGATGAAGAACTACAGAGAGGGGGAAGCTATAAACAGGACAAAATGTTAAAAAACGAGAAAAGATTTAAAGAAACAGAATCATATAGAGCAACATGGAGACAAGCAGGAGGATGTAGATAAGTCTCCTAGTCATAAAAGGAGACAAAGCAAAACCTCACCCCTCCTGGTCCCTTCTTTAAGCAAGAGTAGTGGGGTTGGAATGGAGAATTGAGGCTAAGCTGGGCTCAGAGGCTGGGTGCCAGTCAGCACTCCCCTGCAGGCCCATCACAAACACTCACACACCTCCCAGCCACACACACACACACAAACACACACACATACACACTCGTCCCAGCGCCCTATGCCATCTCTTATTCTCGTCTTTATTGCAGGGAGGGCGAGCAAGAACAGAGAGAGGGAGAGAGAAAGGTTTTTAAGATGGAGAAAACCTCAGTGGGGATTGTCATTCTCTTTCACTGCTCATTGCCATCATTCTAATGGAGCTCCTGGTGCTTCAGTAACGCCAGGAGGTCAACAGGTTCAGCTGTGTCCACTTGAGAGTGGCTCAAATGGGAGGGGCTAGGCTGTCACTGCATGATGAACGGGTAGGGACTGAAGCAAGTCATGTGACCTGGGCTCACCGCCGTCACGCAGACTTTCCAAGTGTCCTATGGTTGTCTTTGTCCTTATAACCATCCTGCAGTTAGGATACTCATGCAGATGCTAGATGCTAGCTGATGTGGGTGGTAAACAGGGCTTTAAAAGAGAAGCGGTGTTGGGTTGGACTAGGCTGGGCTGGGATGGGATGGCTTTGCTGGGCTGGGCTGGGCTGTGCTGAGCTGGGCTGGGCTGGGCTGATGGGCTGGGCTGGGCTGGTGCTGAGCTGAGCTGGGCTGGGCTGGATTGGGCTGGGCTGGGCTGGGCTGAGCTGGGCTGGATTGGGCTGGGCTGGGCTGGGCTTAGCTGGGCTGGGTTGGGCTGGGCTGGGCTGGGCGGGGGTTCCTGCAGGAAAGCAGAGCAGGACAAACAGGGACAGGCAGGGATGCAGGCTAGTCCAATAGTCATGGCTGACTCACTACTTAAGAAATCAATACTGTCCTCTGGTGGCCTCTTAGTGGGTCATACCACTGCAACACAGTATTTTGTCATCACACACACACACAAGTCAACATGAAGCACGTGGCACTGTCAAGACCTTTCAGCTGGCCTACCCTATAATGCTACCCAGGGTGTCAGAGCATTGAAAAGAAATGAGATGTGTGTTTATAAACTGTGCTGGCACATAGAAAAAGATGCATGTGGGTTTTATCTGATTTCAAGTTTCACTGTTCGTTTTTTGTTTTTGAGAAAGGTGTTTCATCGAAACATCAGAACCTTTTCTGTACTCTTCTATTGGTGTGGGTGTCAGGTTGAAAAAAAGAGTTTTTGAGAGTGTGCTCTTTAGTTTTCCTGTGTGTGTGTGTGTGTGTATGTGTGTGTGTGTGTGTGCATATGTGTATGTGCTATTATCTGTATGTGCCATGTCTCCTTTGACGTGTGACTTGTGTTTTGCGGCCACAGCGAGTGTGCCGGCCAGTGAGACGGAGTCGGTGAACACGGAGAATGAGAAGGGCGAGGATGAGAAGGCGCCATGTTGTGGGACGTTTTGGTAAGAGCAAGCTAAGAGCACTGTTATTACCAGCTATACTGTGAAGGACCTGAAGTGAATTGGTGGATATACCCAGGCTCACACACAAGTCATTGCAAGTCTAAAAAGGAGCAATGGGAATTTGAAATGTATGTGCAGTGTGTGCAAAACAGATCACGTGAAGTTCAAATATTCATTGTGTTACTGGCAGGTGCTTTAATGAATGATGAATTTAATGAATGCTAAAACAATATTCCAGAGCATTTCAACCTATATAGTTCAGTTCTGTTTGGTGAGCTCTTGAGAGTTACAGTAGGCTATGGCAGATGATGTGTACCTCCATCGCGATGGGTACTCAAAGGTTTTCCGGTTAAATCCCCGACCAGTAGACCAATGCTGAAGTGCCCTTGAACTAGACACCTAACTCCTTACTGCTCCCCGGGCGCCACTGTAGCAGGCAGCCTACTGCTTCGGGTTAGTGTGTACTTCACCTCACTGTGTGTTCACTGTGTGCTGTGTGTGTTTCACTAATTCACGATTAGGATAAAAGCAGAAACGTTTCCCTCATGGGATCAAAAGAGTATAATAACTATTGTATACCAGACCTACATCAGGTCCATTGGGCCTGTGATTGTCTTGGCCTGACATCCATGGGCCAAAGTCTAGGTACGAACGTAGACCCCAAACTCCCCATGTACCTGCTAATGTCTGCGCTCTAAAGAAATGCATGTGAATGTGTAATGAGTATTTCCAGAAAGTACTCCTATGCTCTCCCTCTTTCGAGCTTACAGGGATTCTTCCCAACACGTGCAGTTTGCCTGTGCTCTCCTGCAGTGAGATTGACACACTTTCTCCCTTTTTAAGACCCACCAGGTGTATACAGCTCAAAATCCTCTCCAACGGAAAGTTCAAAATGATATTGTGGTGAATTTCAGGTCATCAGTCTGACATGTTCAATAGCCTTCTGATCTTCATGCACCTATTCTTCTGGAATTACGTTCTGTTAACAGTTCAGGAGTTAACAGGAAGCGGCCATTTTCACTGCAGAAATTTAATGAAAATTGGTTTTGCACATTGTTTTGTAAATGATGGCATATATTCTTTACATTTTTGCAGTCAAAAAATTTCAAAGTCAAAGTTCAGGTCAGTTGGGTTCTAGTTGGATGTGGTTGTGGAAGCACGTTGCATGCTGTGAACTCTACACAGGTTCATTTGGGCATGCAGCTTTTACAGGATTACTGTTCTATTGTATTGATATAAGCAGTAGTCTACTATTTGTACTTTTTGAATTTTCTTTCTGTTTATTTTCTGTTGCTTTTTTATCGGCATGCTGTTTCAATGTGATGTGTGTAAGTGAATGTAATTTTCATGCTAGTATTATGGTCTGCTTCCATAAACTCTAGCTTCAGATGGATCAATCACTCATCTCATCATGGATAGCTTTGCCAATTTTTTGCGCATCTATAAAAAATTGGATTGTAGTTTGCAGTACTAGCAGTAGTTTGAGTTGTAGTAATGGGTAGCATCTAGCCATCTGCTTGGTTTGTAGGCATTTCTTCAGCATCACACTCACTCATGTAAGTTGCCATTTCACATTGTGGCAAAAGTGGAAAACTCCAGTTTTAGAAAGTGAAAGTCCTGCCAGATATTTATTCCAACTATCTATTGATTCTAACACAACTTTTTAGCTAACTAAATAAGTTAATTAGTGAAATCACTTAAGTCCTCCGGTAGAGCCAACACATGGTAAGACTTGAACTTTCTCAGGCTAGCCTTCTCCACCTCTGCACTTGGGTTTGAGCATTCGATCATGGCACTGAAGTGTTTCATGTTTAATCTGGAGTGATGCCTTGACCTCTGCTCTCCTGGCAGTCGGCGCTGGCGTCGCTGGAACCGGTGCTGCCGTAGGAAGTGCCGCCTGGCGGTGAAATCTGTGCCTTTCTATTGGCTGGTCATCATCCTGGTGTTTCTCAACACTCTCACCATCTCCTCTGAGCATTACAACCAGCCACTGTGGCTCACACAAGTGCAGGGTGAGCAGATGATGCTATCACACTAAATGCTAATTATGCTAAAGGAGAAAACAAAGCACAATGCAAGGTCTCTACATACCTTTTGATATCCGTTATGAATTTCTCAAGATTGCAAGTCAGTTTAACTTTTCCAAAATCTCATAAGGTCAAAGTCCCGTCTGCTGTGTTTGTTTTCTGTGTGGGCTACAGTACCAGCACAGCTAGAGGACCATGATTAGCAAAAGCTAGCAAGGACTGGTGACTAGCAACTCTCTGTATTTGGCAAAGCATACTGAAATAGAAACACAGACTGTGCCCTAAATCAAATGGAAATGGAAAATGTAACCCACAATACTGTATGCTTGGTGACTGGGCTGTGTTTTGTTTTCAGATGTGGCCAATAAGGTGCTTCTGGCGTTGTTCACGTGTGAAATGCTGGTGAAGATGTACAGCTTGGGGCTGCAGGCCTACTTTGTGTCGCTCTTCAATCGCTTTGACTGCTTCGTGGTGTGTGGCGGCATCACGGAGACCATCCTGGTGGAGTTTGAAATTATGTCCCCCCTCGGCATCTCTGTCTTCCGCTGTGTGCGTCTGCTCAGGATCTTCAAAGTCACCCGGTAAGGTGACCTGTTATTATGTGCGTGGGTGATTGTTTTTGATCATATGTGTGTTGTGGGTTTTACTTGTAACACTTTTGTCTGTTAATGTGTGGATCACGTATGCTGTTTGTTTGTACTAGTAGAGTTTGTGCACTGTGTACTGCACAGATTGTATGTAGATGATATAGTCATTGGTGCAGATGTTACTGATGCATTCCTCACTCTTTTTTCTCTCTCTATGCAATGTGTGTGTGTGTGTGTGTGTTCTACAGGCACTGGCAATCTCTCAGTAATCTGGTGGCATCTCTGTTGAACTCCATGAAGTCTATCGCCTCCCTGCTGCTGCTGCTCTTCCTCTTCATCATCATCTTCTCCCTGCTGGGCATGCAGGTGTTTGGAGGCAAGTTCAACTTCGACGAGACGCAGACCAAGAGGAGCACCTTCGACAACTTCCTCAGGCCCTGCTCACTGTGTTTCAGGTGTGGCCCTGAGCTGTCGTGTGTGTGCGTGTGTGTGTGTGTGTATGCGTTTGTGTGTGGACCCTGGATGAATTGGATCTGTGCTAGATTGGGTCTTAAAGTTAGGCACTTGTATGTCTGCACTCTAGGTTAAGGAAGCATTTTCTATGTAAAGTGAATATACAACCTGTGGTCATTTCTATGTGTTATATGTATGCATTTGTGTGTGAGAGGGTTATTTTATGATCCCTATTTTAAGTGTGGTGCAGTATTGTAAGACGTGTGTGTGTGTGTGTGTGTGTGTGTGTGTGTGTGTGTGTGTGTGTGTGTGTGTGTTTGTGTGTGGACGCTGGATGAATTGGAGCTGTGCTAGATTGGGTCTTAAAGTTAGGCACTTGTATGTCTGCACTCTAGGTTAAGGAAGCATTTTCTATGTAAAGTGAATATACAACCTGTGGCCATTTCTATGTGTTATATGTATGCATTTGTGTGTGAGAGGGTTATTTTATGATCCCTATTTTAAGTGTGGTGCAGTATTGTAAGATGTGTGTGTGTGTGTGTGTGTGTGTGTTCCTCAGATCCTGACGGGTGAGGACTGGAATGCAGTGATGTATGATGGGATCATGGCCTACGGCGGACCTTCCTCCTCCGGCATGATCGTCTGCATCTACTTCATCATCCTCTTCATCTGCGGAAACTGTATCCTTTTGCTCAGAGAGACTGCCCGTTGATAGAAACTCTGTGTCTATTCCAAAACGCTGTGTTCACATTAAAATGCATCCACATATTAAATACCCTGTTTCAGGAACTCTTTTAGATCCTGTAAGAGGTGAATGAGAAGTAACGACAGTAAAAATTCATGTCGTTTTGAGCGTAGGACTGTTTTTATTCTCTGTCTGCTCATTCACTCCAGGGCTGTCCTCTCTATGGTGGGCTTATCACAGTGGACTCCTAGAGAGCCAGGTGAATGAGCAGAGCAGAGCAAAGGTAGCCGCTAAGAGGCTTTACATCCACACTGAGCGTGCCCAATCCTAATGCCCTTTATTCTCATTTCACATCTCCTTCCCCCTCTTGCTGTGTCGGACCACTACTGGGGATTAACATGGGTTTCTATTGCACTGAGGAACAATTCCCTATCATAGGCTTTTAATATTGCGGTCATAGTTTTGCAAGCAGTAGAGATGTTTTCTGTTCTAATCCTTCACTAAATATGCAGACATCCTCCTGAATGTCTTCTTGGCTATTGCTGTGGATAACCTGGCTGATGTGGAATCGCTCAACACTGACAAGAAGTAGGTGCAGTTCACACATGTCGGACCAACAGCACATCATGGAGCCCTACTGTTAGGCAGTGTGTGTAGTTTGAAGCAATGTGTCTTCTAGTGCTAGAGTCAGAACTATAGTAATTCTTCTTTTTCACTCTCTCTTAAAATAAAGGGAAGACGATGATGATCAAGATGAAGCAAAGGTATGATTTCAATATTTGCTCTCTGTGTGTATGTGTGTGTGTATGTGTGAGTTTAGAGAGTGTGAGATACCTCTACCAGTTAAGTGTTAGACCTATCTGTGGGTAAGACGCCACCACCGTACCCTAAATCCTTTTCGATTCTATGCTTCTGTGTTTTCAGGTCGCAGTGGAGGATGAGGAGAAAGAAGGTGCAGGTAAGATGCCTAAATCTGGCAGTGTGTGTGTGTGTGTGTGGTGTGTGTGTGTGTGTGTGTGTGTGTGTGCGCATGCATGCGCATGACCCACTGTTTCTGCATGTACTGCAGAAGAGGATGAAGAGGAACCAGAGGTTCCATCAGGTCCACGCCCTGCCATCTCAGAGCTCGTTAAAAAGGAGAAGATTACTCCCATCCCAGAGGGGAGCGCATTCTTCATCTTCAGTAGCACCAACCCGTATGTGTGTCTCTCTCTCTCTCACACACACACACACACACACACACACACAGGACAGATACTCAAATAACTAAAACTGATTAACTACAATCTGATTTCAGGGCACATTAGTTTGTAATACAGCATCTTATTGTAGCCTGAATACTGAAGAGTGCTGAGAATGACCATAAAAGTGACTATAAAAGTGAAGCACAATTTGTGTCTTTTCCCATAAAGAATTCGTGTGGCCTGCCACAAGTTGATAAACCACCACATCTTCACCAACCTCATCCTCGTCTTCATCATGCTAAGTTCTGCTTCGCTGGCCGCCGAGGACCCTATCAGGAACTTCTCTGCGCGGAACATCGTAAGTGTTGTGCTAGAACGCCCTCCGCTGTGTCAGTGCCTCCTCTCTTCTCAGGCCAGAATCCTAATGCGATCTGGCTTAGTGATCAGCTGTGATACATGTGTACATTTACAGGAATTTTCTAGTCTTATTGGTAATAATTACACACACATGTGCCAGTCAGTGGTACCTAATTGCATCCTTGCTCTTCTAATGAGGAAGTATTAGTAATAATAGTATTAGTATTAGTAATAGTATTTGTATCATGGTAATGTATGTGCAGATTTTCCCATTATCCTTTGAGGCATTTTCACTGGAGGGCGTTTGCTGTACTTTTTGACTAACAACCGCGTTCATGTGGCTTCAAGAAGTGCCAAGTGTTTGTGGTGTGTTTGACGTGTCTGCATCTGGGCACAGAGAGCCATTGATGTGACATTAGTATTGTAATGTAAATGTGCTGTTTCAAATGGTCATGCTGCATGTGTGGTGCTGTAGAACTGTGATTGGTCAGTACACATTTGTCTTGTGCTTTTTATCTGTAATGATGTCAGTAGCAGAACAGAATTGTTAGTCCCACTCTGTTTTGATAGCCTGTACTTTTCTGTTAGTTTGCTAAGTTTAGTTGATGGATAATTGAGTATTACCTAAGAGTTTTTAGATAAGTTACTGCCTATTTGTGGAGTAATTGTGGGCTATACAGATAAACTGGGTTTCTATGTAAGGATAATATCTGCTCGTTTTGGGCGGACATGAAGTATCCTGACAAGAGTTAATCATGATTTGTTTGACAGATATTTTGAAAGGACACATTGAATAGAAGCCTAATAGCTGAGAATCTGCTCAAGGCTTGGCTTATTTGACAGGTTCTCCATGCAAATGAGCCAAAGCTGCCTCATTATTTTGGACACAGCTGGATCTTTAGATGCATTTGTTGTGCAAGACTCATTCAAGCTAATTACATGACAGAATTTGGGTGATTTTAGGCTCCAGAATGTACTCTGAATAGAGGGTTAAAACAAAGCGTAGTTCATAGTTAGTTTGCTTATTTAGAAGGTTCATTGTATGAATGCATGTCTTTGCATATTATAGTTACTTGTTTCTTGAATTCATATTTCAAGACTAACACATTTTCCAGTCTTCTTCCAGACTTATAAGTGAAAAGCAGTTTCAGGAGTCATATTGTCAGTGTATGTTGTGATTTGTCATGATATTTGTGCTCTTTACGTGTGTGTGTTTCTATGGGTCTCACCATGTTTGTATTTGTGTTTCTATGGGTTTCACCATGTTTATGTTTGTGTTTCTATGGGTCTCACCATGTTTATGTTTGTGTTTCTATGGGTCTCATCATGTTCAGATGGTTTGGGTTTGATTCTGCCAGCATAAAGCAAAGCAAGTTATCATCACAGTCCTAGAGGAGCTGATTCTCATGCTATTACTGTAGTGTAACAGAACCACATTTAACCCTGACTGCTTGGTAACTAACATAGCTCTTCGCTTGCTTCTACTCGCCTGAAAGCATAACAGTGTTTACCACAATGCTCTAATGTAAAGCCAAAATGTTTGAATGCAGATGGATTATATGAACATTTTGAAACATAGCCCTGTATCCTATTGCATCTCATAGGGTGATTTGGGTCTTGTGCATCACCTGGTCTATAGACTATATGAATCCAGCCTCTCTCAAGCCTGGCAGAATCACACCCATGTCTGTGAAGAAAAATGCACATGCCCTTAATCCTTGTTAAACATATACATTGCTTTTTGCAGATACTTGGTTACTTTGACTATGCTTTCACGGCTATCTTTACAGTTGAAATCATACTGAAGGTAAATGGCATGTTCCGCGTCTGTGTGTTTTGTGCAATGTGCCGATGTCAGTAACACTGTAAACCGTCTGGTTGCCTTCCAGGTCCTAGGCTATGCTGATTATGTCTTCACTAGTATGTTTACATTTGAGATCGTGTTGAAGGTAACCCCTTTAAGGACACAGAGAGCCTTGCTGCATTTCTCTCCCTGTGTGTCACCTACCACTGCAACCTGGCTTGATTCGCCTGTTTTTAGTTTTGCTTTCTTTTACTCTATTCTTCTTCCAAAACAAACGGCACCTCTTTTAAACATGTCAAACTAAAGCATTTCCACTCATCTGATCCAAACATCATAAAACTCACAGTCCATAATAATAAAAAAAACCAATCCAAGAGTTGTTGGAGTTTCTATCCTAAATAGCCTTGACAGGTGATTGGGTAGGGAAACCATATTGTAAGACTAGTCTCAGTTTCCAGTTGTAGCTTCTTAAATTGAGTGGAGAGAAAGGGTTTGGGGTATCCATCACTGCACCCAGACTTGGTGAATGGGTATACTATGGCCTTGCTCTTTCTCTCATGGGGGTTTAG
>PYXC01002417.1:5087500-5274802 GCA_015244755.2 Tenualosa ilisha
CACACACACACAAACACAAATGTGCACAACACACACACACACACACACACACATGCACACACACAAGTGTACATAAACACAAACACATCTGCACAGCAGACACATAAACACAAGTGTACACAAAACACACACACGCAAAAGTATGTGTACACAGCATATTCACACAAACACAAAATATAGACGCATGCAGAACACACACACACTTACACCCTCACCAACTTCTGTGTTGTCCATCAACATTTTTTTTTTTACTTTACTCTGTCATTTGGATGCTGTTTAGGATGCCATATGACCTTAGACTTTAAACTCCACTGCCTGTTATATCTGGAGCCACTGTGTTAGTCTGACAGCTTGTGAGGCACTGTGGAGCCTCCTTGAGTGTACGTTTCAGAGTCACCTTCTCCCCGTTCATCCCCAGGGGGACCTTCATAATGTACAAGGATGGTGACGTGAACCAGCCGACCATTGAGAAGAGGCAGTGGCACAACAGTGACTTCAACTTTGACAATGTACTCATGGCCATGATGGCTCTGTTCACCGTGTCCACCTTCGAAGGCTGGCCAGCGTAAGACACATCCTCATACTCACCATTCACTTGCAATGAGAAGAGGACAAAAAGTATTCAGTTTCCCAGGATATGGGTCTGTCTAGGTAGCAATGTGGGTAGCCGATGGGTTTCTTCTGGTTCATCAAAGTGAGCCGGCTGTGTGTGATGGGAGCAGGAGTATGTGAACTCAGCCTGGAATAGGAGTGCATTAGCGGCATAGCGAGCGAGCAGTCCTCAGAGCGTCAGTGGGGATGTGGTGAGTCAGTGAGGGGAGGGGAGGGGGAAGGGAGTGGAGTGGGGTCTGGACATCAAGTCTGCAGCTCTAATCCCACTAACACGTTCCCTCCACTGCCCCATTACTGCAATGCAGCAGCAGACTGGGGAAGACACTGACAGCCCCTAAGACTGAGCTATAGGAACCAATAGTGCCATAAAGACAGACCCACTGGGACTCTTTGGGACAATGATTGTCTTATGTTAAGATTATTAATACTAACATTGTTTGTGTTATGTTGGGATTAGTAACAGTAAGTAACACTGTAGGTGTCATTATGTGTCACAAAGACAGGTAGACTACGTAGACAATATGAACTGAAAAACTCTACAGAAAAACAAGTCCTTTAAACAGTGGTCTACATTTGAACAGCAAGAAAAAAGTAATATGACTCACATGTGGATGTAGATGGTTGGTCTGGACTGCTTTGTGGTTGAAACTGCAATGTTCATGTTCTCTCACTCTCCCTGTGCCTTCCAGCCTGCTGTACAAAGCCATTGACTCGAACAGAGAGAACCTGGGGCCCATCTACAACTACCGGGTGGAGATCTCCATCTTCTTCATCATCTACATCATCATCATCGCCTTCTTCATGATGAACATCTTTGTGGGTTTCGTCATCGTCACCTTCCAGGAGCAGGGAGAGAAGGAGTACAAGAACTGTGAGCTGGACAAGAACCAGGTGTGTGTGTGTGTGTGTGTGTGTGTGTGTGTGGGCGTGTGCGTGTGCATACATGCAAGCAAGCAGATGCTCTGGACATCATTGTGTGTGTGATGAATGTTCTGTGTGAACGTTCTGAAGTGTTCAGAGGCACGCATCTGTATAGAGTAATTGGCTTGAGTGAATCCGTGTCTGTGGTGGTTAATGGCCGTGCTGTCGTGGTGTCTCTCTCTAGCGTCAGTGTGTGGAGTACGCCCTGAAGGCTCGGCCTCTGCGGAGGTACATCCCCAAGAACCCCTACCAGTATAAGTTCTGGTACGTGGTGAACTCCACGGGCTTTGAGTACATCATGTTTGTGCTCATCATGCTCAACACGCTATGCCTGGCAGTGCAGGTGAGTCAGTGCTATCTCACAGCACTTCACACATCAAATGACTTAAGAAACCTCTAGAAGGACTCTTAACCAAAACTTAAACCAAAAGTTGTCAGTCTATCTGTCTGGTTCTCTTGGAAAGGCTCAAAGGGGATAGGGAGAGGGTAACCCTCAGATATGAAGCCCCATGCATTCAGTTCAGTTGAAGGGGGTACTTGCATTGCTAACGTTGGACTGATGCTATGCCTGTGCACTAATCGACTCACTCATTCATCCTGCTCTCTCCTCCCTGTAGCACTACGGCCAGTCAGCGCTCTTCAACTACGTCATGGACATCCTCAACATGGTCTTCACTGCTGTGTTCACCGTGGAAATGGTTCTCAAACTCATTGCCTTCAAACCCAGGGTACGTACACTATCCGTTCATTCCTTTATGATAAATGTCTCTCTCTCTCTCACTCCCTGACACAAACACACACACACACACACACACACACACACACAGAACACTTCTCCTGCTAATCATAAGTAGCATGTGACAGTCTGATCTGGCCATGCCATACTGTCTGTCTCCCATCCTGAAGTGTACAGTGTGATGATGATGATGTCATGATGATGTACTGAATGGCACCTCTCCCCCCTCATTGCCACGCCCCCACAGGTGTTTGTTCCCAAGAAGGACAGGGACTCTGTAAGAGCCTGTGTGTGGTGTGATGATGCTCTCTCTAGCTAGACACACTGCTGCTGTGATTTCTATTCTTTACTCCAACACTCCCTTCAAAATGGAGATTTTGCATGCTGAGGCTATATTTAAGATGTTTACTACTTCTCAAACATATGTGATTTTCTGCTTAAAGTTATTTGCATTTAGTTGGATTTATTTTATTCATTTAATAAAATGTTTAATCATTTTACTGCTAGATTAAAAATACTGTAATATTGTGTTACCCCCCTCACCCACAACTGCCATCATGTCTCCCTGGTTGCGTGACAAAGGGGTATTTTGGGGACGCGTGGAATGTCTTTGACGCCCTGGTTGTGATTGGGAGCATAGTTGACATAGTTCTCAGTGAGATCGATGTAAGTATGCCACAACCCTGCGCACGCCTCAGTTTCCTCTCTGGTCTGCAGCCCACCTGCAGGCCACCTGACCTATTCTCTGGAACATTCCGCTTCTCCACTATGAGGCTATGTTGCTGGTCGTCATCTGTCCACTCACCTCACCTCTTCAAACTCAACTTTCTCTTCCTCAGGTCTTAACTCTCTTCTCTTTTTCCTCCCTTGTCTCGTCTACTTGTCCTGCCTCCCCTACTTTTGTTTTCTTTGCCTTCAACCCTCCTCTTCTCTCCCTCTCTCCCTCTCTCCTTCCCCTTTTTTCCTTTCCTCTGTTTGTCTTTCGTGTGCTGTGTGTGTGTCTTTCCTCCACAGCACTATTTCACTGATGCGTGGAACACGTTTGATGCCTTAATTGTAGTGGGTAGCGTCGTTGATATTGCTATCACTGAAGTCAATGTAAGTATCTCCTTCTGTATGTGTATGGGAATGGAAACCATGCAAAAAAGACCTGTGTGCCCTTTGAACAGCCCACTCTGTTACTGTTCATTAGAGAGAGAGCCACTGATGGTACTCAGAACATAGACAAAGTGCCGTTTTCTGCAAGTCATGCAAATACAGCTCAGCTGCAGGGTCATAAAAGGATGTTGCACAGACTTTACCAAATCTTGAAATGAAATTCCATTTTGTGACAGAATGAATTCTGGCCATGGTCCTTAGATACGCAGAACCATAAAATGCATGGTGGGGAAATCAATAGCAGAGGTCCTTACATTTATAGCTGGCCATGTGCCTTGTTGCATTTCATGACTGCCTCATAAATGTGAGTTATGAATGCAGTATTACACATTAAAAGACCTCATTCTATTAAGCTGGCGTAGCACCACCAGTAAGGCTAGGAATGGATTAGTCCCTGGAGCTTTACCGAGGATAGCGACTTGTTTGTTGATATTTCTTTCAAGTTTGTTTACAAAATCTTTCTGAGATTTAACTAAATGCTAAACATTGAATTCACAGGAGTTCTCCCCTGCCATCTCAGCCAGTATAAGGCAGTGAGAGGCAGTACTCTAGGAGCTGCAGTAGGGCTTTGCTTCAGCATCATTTTCCTTTAACGTAATCACTGACAAATGTTTGTCGATGTGATTTGTCGATGAAAATAATATATTATCACCTTTAGTCTGCAGAAGGTTTTGTGAAATTAACTGTTTTCATTTCATTTCTAAAAATCGTAATTGGGCTTGAATGGTCTTTTGCAAGGTTTCATTCTCATGACTTGTATTGTGTATTGTGATTATGTGTGTGTCACTGGCTGTACCTTACTACACACTCACAGTATAATGGACATACCGTAAGTCAACAGTCACATACACCAGTATTACACTTCTACCACCAAATTAACCCCTTCACATGTCTGGAGCGTTTTTTCACCTGTGTCCACTGTGCATGGGTATATGTCGAGGACGCCTCGACTCCTCGCGAAGATAATGACACGTTTCCATGGTAACCCCAGGATTAGTTTGGTTGTCTAACCCTTGTTCTTATTCATTCTGTTCTGTTTCCATAGAAACTTGTAGAGGCAAGTATGGCAACACAAAAATACATAATATATATTCCAGTCAATCTCCTCTCTGCTCGTAACTCTGCTTCATAATGACTTGGCCTGTGGACCCTCTCCTCAGTGCTGTGCACTTTTCTCTAAAGTTTATCTGTCTGCTCATGTTCTACTGTCTGAGTCATCGGGAAAGTGGGATTCAATTCTGTCTGTCTGTCTGTCTCTCTCTCTCTGTCTTTTTAAAGCTTAGAGTTCCTCAGGTTTGTCACCCGTAAAACTCTATCAGCTAATTGCTCGGCTGTTCCCCTAGGCAGGATAACCATGATTAGTCAGGCGTTAGTCTTGTGATGGCACAGTCTTCCCCTGCATGTGTTTGCTGGCACTGTCCACATACTAAAAGTCAACTAACATGCAACGTGCAAGAAAGTACTCATGCTGGAAGAAAATGCACACACCCTCACACATACGTGTCCACGCATTTACACTGACTCTCAGTCACATGCATAGCCTACGTACACACACACACACACACACACACACACACACACACACACACATACACAAACAATCCCACAGATCACAAGGGAATTATCAAACAGGTGTTTACTTCCTTCCACCAAAGAGCATTGGTGTAATCCCGGGCTGTGTTGCAGGGTGTATGATAGTGCCAGACTAATCTAATCTAACCTAATCTAACGGGACACGCTTGGAGGAGAGTGTAGTGCTTGTCCACCAGCAGGGCTTTAGAGTAGAGTGGCCTCCTGCTCTGTCTGTCAGCTGCCCTCAGAGCTGCAGTGCTGTTTCTCTGGAGTCTCCATGTCGCTGTGTCTCTGTTGTATTTGTCCTGGTCTGTCTGGTCCTTAGACCTCCACTGCATACTGTGTGTGTGTGCGACCGAGGGTTATATGTGTGTGTATTTGTATCAGTATCGGTGTTTGTACATGTGTGTGTTCATATCAGTGTACGTGTACGTGTACGTGTGTGTGATACTTTATATAAATGGCTGTTTGTCCGTGTATATGTGTGGCTGTGTCACATTAGATATATATGTGTGTGTATGTGTGTATGTATGTGTGTGTATGTATTTTCCTTTCATTTCTGTGTGAGATACCGTTTCATTCACAAGGTTTGCATTGAAGATAAAAAGCAAATCAGTGTTCTTTGTGGAGGCCTTGTGAGATGTTCATCAGCTTCCTCTGTGGCTCACTTCTTCACTGCTTGTGTCTGTTGCCGTGACGCTGTTACAGATCTACCCTCTCTAGCTTAGACATGTCTCCTCTGTTTCCACTGTGTCTAATCTAGCAGAGAATAGATCTATTTGCCACACAGCTGAGCTGTTCCATCAAAAGCCATGCTCCTGCTGTCTCTCCTGTCCCCATCCTGTCTTCCATAGCATGCTGGGAATTGTAGTCACCGTTTCATGTCCTAACAATCACCTCATACCCCCTCCTTACAGATGGCGCTTGGCCACCCGCTCCATGCCCCTCCGGTCAGTCTCATCCAGTACAGTTTATGTGAAGTTTGACCCTCCTCTCTCTCCATATCTCCTCTCTGTTCCACCTCCAGACAGAATGGCCCTGGAGCTCACAGTTCAGCTGAGGATTTCATCTCTCTAGCTGAATACTTAGGCATTTTTCAAGTTATTAGCAGCTAGTCCAAGACATATTATCCAGTATTAGTTCTTCAGACTGTCAAGGCAAAGATTGACCCTCCACATGTTTAGTCTAGTCCAACTTCATATTTACTCTTGCAGTATAATTATGTATTATATTTGGCAAACTCAATAAACCTTATTCTATAGTGATACGTTTCTATTATAAAAAAACAACAGTATTTAAAGGATCATTACACAGTTGTTCAGCATCAGCGCAGTTGATCAGCTCAGTGACAGTGATATGTAGGCATGTTTACACATCACTATCTCTAGATTAGGTGGCACAAATCAGACCACCAACAATGGGTTAGCTGTCTGTGTATCATAGGCTGTTTTCCCCCAGTATAGTATTAGTGTATGGTAGGAAGATTATCGCACCAACAACTATGAGGATACGAGGATTTCAGTAGGTTTATATACATTCAGTCAAAAGAGAACTTGCACAGCACTATTGCCAATGCAAATGCAGACACATGTAATAGAGAACAAAATGACAGAATGAGTCCAGAGTGTTACCTGTGCTGTGCAGAACAGTTCTGGTCTTTAGCCCAGATGATGGTGTGATTGGGACTGAAGCTGTTTTGCACATCACGGGCACAGCACTCACCACATACAGTACTGTACATGTGGGTCAAAGATTGGGATGAGGCTCAGGGCTTAGCAGTTAGACCAGTCAAATGTTGATGAAAGAGTGATACTGGAGGATGCAGATGGCTGCTCAGTGTTGCAGGAGTGGTGTGTGTGTGTGCGTGTGGTGTGTGTGTGTGGTGTGGTGTGTGTGTGTGTGTGTGCGTGTGTGTGTGTGTGTGTGCGTGTGTTGTGTGCTACTTCAGTGAGTGACTGTCTGTGTTTTGTTCTGTCTTCCTGTAGTCAGCTCTTTAAAGCTCTTAAGTGTCAGAGAGGAGCTCATGGGTAGAGAAGGTGTGTAAACTTCTGGCAGCTGCATGTCCAGATGCCCTATCGCTCTCACCTTCAGGATTTCAGCCTTTTACTCTCTCTCTCTCTCTCTCTCTGAATCATGTCCTCTTTTATTTACGATATATTTTCTCTTTTGTTCTTTCTCAGCCACTCTTTATCTGTCTTTACTCCTTTATTCTCCCTCCTGTTGCTCTATGCACCACTCGCTCTCTCGTCTGCACTGGTCTGTGTTAGAGCGCCCTCCAGTGGTGGCTCCTTCGCAGGACACTGTTGATCTGCATGATGGGTTGCAATGCTTGTTCATTCAGTATGTATGTGAGTGTGTGTGTGCAAGTGTATGCACGCACATGTGTGTGTGTGTGTGTGCGTGTGTGTGTGTGTGTGCGCGTCTGTGTGTGTGTGTATTTGTGTGTGTGTCTGTGTTTGCATTTGCATTTATACTGTGTGTCTTGTTGCCATTATAATGTGCTTGTCTTCACGACAATACTGAGAGCATGCATCATCCAGTGTCGACTCATCATGTAGAGTTGAACTGAGGGCCTTAACCTTAACAGTCAGGTCACTCATCACTTCGCCGACCTCATATCACTAATCCTGCACGATTTAATGATAGATTCACCAGAACGCGTAAGTGACGCGTCCCACCATCTCCGTGCCATGCCATGCATCCATGCATGCACCACCTGACCAGGCCACGTCTGTCTGGAGTCTCCGGTCCACTGGCACTAGTAGCCAGTGTCCCAAACCCCTACTCCCCTCCCCACTCCCCAGCCCCCTCACCTGTGTCCTCTGCCTCTCTCTGTGGTGTTGCTCAGACTGTCTCTGATCCCTCCTCACACTAATTGAAGTATCCCTTCTATGGTGGATACATTCCCTGTGCTCTGTGTGTTTCTGGTGTATGTATGTGTATGTGTGTGTATGGGTGTGTGTGTGCGTGTGTGTGTGTAAGAGAGAGAGAGAGAGATTTGAAATGGATTGTTTGAAAATGAGTGTGAGAATGTGTGCAGAGTTTTGTTAGGAAATGTGACATACTAACAGAGTTTTGTGATTCTGATGAGGCTTTGCTTTTGGTGTACAATACAAATACACACACACACACACACACACACACACACACTCACACACACTTACATAAACACACAAGCACACAGAAACAAACACCCTAAAGGCTCTACGTTCTGCACAAATAGACCAAGTCTTCAGAGATGGCTTTTTTGAGCTGTCGAACAATGGCTCACACTTGTGGGCCCAATTAATCTTGTGTACATGCATCAGAGCAGCACTGTGATGGTTGGCCTAAAAATAAATCAACTTGGCAAAGGTTAGCACACTGTGGCCAGCCCACTGTTCTCAGGACAGCGCAGCACAGAGACCTATTTTCAAATGTCAGAGGAATGCCTCCACGGCGTTAGTAGGCCATGGCACCACAGCTCACGCCACGAAGAGCTGCTCAGGTACTGAGAGTGTGAATCAGTGTGCATCTTCACAACATGTTCCTCTGTCCCTTAAGCTAAAGGATAGTCATTAGCTTTTGCTGCAGTGAGTTATTTTTGGTCCACAAACATTTGCTCTTCTGGGGTACAAGTGCTTCCATTAATCATAAAGTGACAGCTCTAGGAGTGCAGTTTGCAGGAAAACTTGAGTGTGGCTAACTGTGTTGGGAACAGTGCGTTCCCCTTCATACCCCAGCTCTAATATTTCACACAGCATCTTTACCTGATCTGAGCGCAGTGCTGCCCAATGCTCCAGCTCAGGGCCATTAATCTAGAGCAGCACTGTGGACCAGGCCAGTCAGCCCCTATGGGTGAAGGTGTGATGCATTGACTCCGACTAGGCAGCACCACTCTAGAAATACACATGAATTAGTCATCATCAGATGCTTACACTGAGTTTACTTCCCCACTGGATGTATGAGGTGCGGTGTTGCACAGACTGTGTGTCTGCAAAGGCTATCTGTGTTCAGAGTGGTTCCATATAGACAGAGAGACTGGTTTGTGTGTGTGTGTGTGTGTGTGTGTGTGTGTGTGTGAGAGAGAGAGAGTGAGACACTGGAGGTGCTGTGGCCAGTAGTTTGGTGTTGCACAATGATAAATGTGCTGTACTTTGAGCCTGTTTCCATGCTGTGCATCCGTTGGTTTGGACTGCAATTCCTTATGTAACCACCAGGGTTAGCTGCAACACTCTGTGTTGTAGGTGGTCTGTGCTGTATGTGTGTGTGTCTGTATGTGAGTGTGTGTGCTTATGCTGGGGCATTTGTGCTTGCCTTTATGTGTGTCTGTGTCTGTGTCTGCGTGTAAGGGAGTGCGTGTGTGCCTGCGTGTGTGCATGCGTGCGTGCGTGCGTGTGTGTGTGTGTGTAGTGTTATGTAAGCATCCCTGTTGTGTGAGGGCGGTGCATTGTTTGGATGTGATGTGACAGCCCCAGAGTAACGTGTTGGTCATTATGAGCAGACCGAGGGGATTCTTCTTCTGTGGCAATGTTCTGTATCGTCCTCCAGTCACGGAGGTGTATGTCTCCCCCACTAAGGGGGATGTGAGTGTGTGTGTGTGTGTGTGTGTCCTTAGATAAGTGGCTGTGTCGTGTGGTGAGTCTGGTAGTTGTGTGGCGATGTGGTGCTTCTGCAGCGATTGGATGGGAATGTGCTGCTGGTTGGTGTCTGTGCTGTGTGTGGTGCTGATGGAAGGACTGTGTGCTAGCTCTGTGCTAAGCTATGCCCAAGGCTGTGCCAGTCATTAATGCAGCTCTCTGAACTTTAAAGCCCACGGAGGCACCCCAGGTGGATGAGTCTGGGGTAAGATCTTGTGTGCCCCCCCATCCCTCAATCCCTCTCTCCTTTGGGCTTAGCCCATCCTTTCTTCATTTCTCTCTTCTGTTTTCTGTTGAGATTAACTGACTTAATTCTCGCCTATGCATTCATATTGTTAAAGTTTCCGTTCTTGCCTATAGATATAGTTTTGGTTAAGTTTTATTTGTAAGGGGTGTGTTGGTTTGTTTGGAAACTTCATCTGTTTGTTTGTTTGTTTGTTTGTGGGGTAGTTGGTAGATTTGCTTTGGTTGTTTGGTTTGCCAAGAGTTCTCACTCTTTTAGTTAGCTTTTCACATGTTTGTTCTTTTGTCTTTTTGTTCTTGGGTTTTCGTTCTTCTGTCTATCTTTGGGTTTTGTCTGCTGCGGGAAAGTGTCACCCAAACGTGGCGCAGCGCCAAGCCCCGCAGGGCGGCCCCCACCTCGTGACGTTTGCAGGGCTGACACAGCTGCATGGTCTGCTCCAGGGGTCATGACCTCTGTGATCTCTGACCTGTAGCTAACCCCCCCTCCCTGTGTGAAGGCCAGTCAAGGGTAGTTGGGTTAGGGGTAGGGGGGAGTGTGCGTGTGGATGTGTCCCACTGTGACTGCGCATGGAGTGACTCTGGGCCGCGGGAGCCATGCTTGCATTGAGCCGAGCCGAGCCGAGCCGAACCAGTCAAGTATGGCCGAGACTTTTCTTACCCAGCATGCATTCCTGCCACCCTTTCCTTCTCCCTGATAGGCTGTTGCTGTGGGCATAACAGGGCTTCTGGCGGTGCTTTGGTTCCCCCAAATAGTCTAATTTAGTCTAAGCTGAAAAATTCTTACAAAGCAGGAGCCACACGAGTGTGGCGCCCTCTGCTGTTTGAGCTGAGGAACCCCATCCAGAAGGCCTGTGCTTGCTCTCTGTGCTGCTCTGTCTGTGGTCATTGTGTCTCACGCCTCCTCCCTCGCCCTCAGAACACGGAGGACAGCGCCCGCATCTCCATCACCTTCTTCCGCCTGTTCCGTGTCATGCGGCTGGTCAAGCTGCTGGCCAGAGGGGAGGGCATCCGCACCCTGCTCTGGACCTTCATTAAGTCCTTCCAGGTCAGCAACAGATCTCTCTCTCTCTCTGTCTGTCTCTCTTTCACACGCACACACACACACACACACACACACACTCACATGTACACTTACATATACCCACACACTTTTTTTAACAAAGCTTTCTTTTGTATTGATATTTCTTTTTTTTTTTTTTCCTTCTCTCGGTTGATGAGTTAATGTGTGTGTTGGTATTTACTGGTTATTCCTCTGTGTGTGTGTGTGTGTGTGTGTGTGTGTCTCTGTAGGCTCTGCCATATGTTGCACTGCTGATTGCCATGCTCTTCTTCATCTATGCTGTGATCGGAATGCAGGTGAGCCCTGGTACTCAGAATCAGAATCAGAAAATCCCAAATTGGGCAATTCAGTTTGACAGTTTACAGTCTCACACAGTTAGTCTGTTTGCACCCCCTCACCACTAGTCCACATGCAGCTTCTTATATATATATATATATATACATGTATATACACACATATTGTACTTTGTATGTATACATTTATATTCACACATATATGATTATTATGTGTTTGTATGTTCTGTGTGTTTATCTCAGGTGTTTGGAAAAGTAGCCATGGTGGATGGGACACACATCAACAGGAATAACAACTTCCAAACCTTTTTTCAGGCAGTACTCCTGCTCTTCAGGTGAGACGTGGGTGGGGATTTGTGGGAGACTTTCCACAATGTCATCTTAAAACCTCTTTCAAGAGAGGTTGATCATTAGTGTCATAGCTGTTTTCCACTGGGTTTTCCTTTTTAACAGTCCATAAGTTATCTTACCATAGCAGAAGTACTTTGGGAGTGAAATACAACGTTCAAGCATTAGTTTTGTTTTTATTGTTAAAATGGGCTATAATTACTAAGGACAGAACTGCTCCTTAAGTGATCTGTATCACTCTGTGACCACGAGTGTTGGCATTTGTGTGTGTGTGCGTGTGTGTGTGTGTGTGTGTGTGTGCAGATGTGCCACAGGTGAGGCGTGGCAGGAGATCATGCTGGCGTGTATGCCAGGGAAGCTGTGTGACCCAGAGTCTGATTACAACCCAGGGGAGGAGATGACCTGTGGAAGCAGCTTCGCCATCATCTACTTCATCAGCTTCTACATGCTCTGCGCCTTCTTGGTATAAACACACACACGCACGCACACACACACACATACACACACGCACACCCAAGCACTCATGCAGAGGGCTGGGTAGCACAAACTGTACATTTGATGAATTCACAACCCTTGTGACTTAACTGGAATCACTGGCTGGTTCATGCCAGTTATGTTTTAGGGCTCAGGGCTCAGCATTAGGGAGGACATCAGAATTCAGTAACTATCATAACGGTGTTTGATCACTTGTGCCTCTATTTAGCTGGCAGCTCATTTACTGCCTGCTGGAGTTGTAGTGGCAGCTTCAGCATTGTGCTTGCAGGCCACCACCTCCACTCACACCTCCTGCTTTATTTGAACAGTTTTGCCTTGCCAGTGCTCTCTCTGCCTCTGGCTACACCAAACCTTCCAAACACCCTCCAGAATCATTTCACTGCTGCTGGAACACGCTAATTGGGGTTTGATGGTAATTTATCTGCCCTTCACATGATTGTGTGTCGTCCAGTTCATCTGAAGATGATGCCAAAGCAAATAATCTGATCAAAATTACGCCTCATAGTCATAATAGTGATGAGTGATATATACTGTCACATTACACATTGTTGAAACTACCCTTATAGTCCAATTTATGTTTAGATATTATATTTTTAATTTTAGCCAAGTGTTTTTGTTTATAATAGATTTGTAGATTTGTACTGCTTTTGGGAAAACATCTGCCACGTAACTGTAAGATAAGAGAGTTGCTTGATCAGATCCTGCTTCACTCCTGCCAGCGTAGTTGACTCCTGCATGACTCTGCTCGCACTCTAGAACCTCGACTGGCGACCTTGCCCAACACACTCTCCTCGCTGCGTTCACTTGTAACTCATTCAGACTAACCATAGGCTCTTTAAGATCCACTCATTCTGGAGGACTTAATCAACTAGCTTTGGTCTCATGGGATCAGGCCTAGATCTCTGCCAGCACAGTTAGATCTGCCCTGACCTCGCATGCCTCTCAGGTGCTGCAGTGAGTGCCACTGGATCCAGAAATACACCTTGTGATCCTGTTGGGCCTGCCGCGCAGAGCCATCTGGATCAGGAGAGGCTCGGGACCACACCTACTCATCTCTTAAACACACATTTTATTTTCTCAAATTTTGGATCATGGACTAGTAAAACCAGAGTATTTAGGGTCATGAGAGAAATGTGAAGCTTGATAATGGACACTGCTTGATAGAGACATGAAGCTCCATGTATGCTACAGTGAAACGTCTGTGTGACATGGCGTGCTAATGACCTTACATCATGCTTTCATTGGCTCATCTTCTTCCCTATCCAGATTATTAACCTGTTTGTGGCTGTCATCATGGACAACTTTGACTACCTTACCCGTGATTGGTCCATTCTTGGTCCACATCATCTGGATGAGTTTAAGAGGATATGGTCAGAATATGATCCAGAAGCTAAGTGAGTATTAATCATGATTCTCTCTTGATCTCTTGATGTGTGTGTGTGTGGGTGTAGGGATGTGTGTGTGTGTGTGTGTGTGTGTGTGTGTGTGTGTGCGCGTGTGGTTCTGTGTCCTGGGCTCTTTGTCTGTATTGGTCAGATGCTTTATGAGTGCATTCATGTCTGTGTGTCGGTGTGAGTTCCCTGTTCTAAAAATGTCTGTATGTTGGTGTGTGTTCTGTCTGGCACAGGGGCCGAATTAAGCATCTGGATGTTGTTGCTCTGCTGCGACGCATCCAGCCTCCTCTGGGCTTTGGCAAGCTGTGTCCTCACAGAGTGGCTTGCAAGGTACCACACACAAACAAACACACACACACACACACACACACACACACACACACACAAACACACACACAACCACAGATGTGGTCCAGTCTGTACCTTTATGCAGACACACTCATGCACAAATTCAGTGAGTTTGTGCGGAATTCATTTGGATAGACATTTCTGCACTTGTGCATACCGAGTCAGTCAGGATAGATGCCCACTCAGTGGCATGACGCAGTAAGTGTTTAGCATGGCAGCCATCTGATGGCATGTGCCCTCTCCCTCTCCACAGAGACTGGTAGCCATGAACATGCCACTCAACAGTGACGGAACTGTCATGTTTAATGCCACGCTCTTTGCCCTGGTGAGGACGGCTCTGAAAATCAAAACTGACGGTAAGGAAAAGCCCCTATCCCTCCTGCCTCCACTTCTAGTCACACATTTGTCCTTCTGAACTTGTGTAAGACCTGCACACTGATTGGTTGGTGAATGGCACAGGGAATCTGGAACAAGCCAATGAGGAGCTGCGGGCCGTCATCAAAAAGATCTGGAAGAGGACGAGCATGAAGCTGCTGGACCAAGTGGTGCCCCCTGCAGGCGGTCAGTCACATGATCCGGAACGAGCCCCTGTCTGCCTCACACACTCTCACTCACTCACACCAGCAAATGCACAGCGAAGCAAACATACGCAACTTGGGCTACTTCATACACATGATAAAGTCAGGTCTATAAAAGCTGTCCGCACGCACACACACACGCGCGCACACACACACACACACGCACGCACGCACACACACATGCACACACACACACACGCACGCACACACACACACGCACGCACACAAGCCTGCTCTGGCACAGCTACGTGTGTCCCTGTTATTCTTTGTTGTCATGTTCTTCTAGTTATCAGCAATGTGTTTTCTTTAACTCTATGTGTGTTTCATATGTATGGGTGTGTGAATGTGTGCGTTTGTCAGGAGATTGTGTGTGTATGTGTGCTTGTGTGTGTGTGTGTGTATGTGTTTGATTGTGAGTGTGTGTGTGTGGGTCTGTGTGTGTTTGTGTGTTTGTGTGTGTGTGTGTGTGTGTGTGTATCCATGCTCCCTCCTCTAGTGCTCTGCTGCTCATGATTTTTCCAGAGTGTCTCCAGGGTGGTGGTGACTGTGCTGGGCTTTGCATGGCGTCTGAAGCCACTCTGCCACTGCATGCTCTGTCTCTCCTAACAAACTCCTCTCTCTAACTCTCTCACTCTAACTCTCTCTCTCTCACCCTCTTACTCTCTCTGAGTCTCTGTGTTCGCTTGAGCTTTTCCACAGCTACTGTTCCTCATTTTTGACTGTATCTCTGTCTGTACCAAACAAATACAAGAGCTTTCTGTACTTCAGAATATTCTGAAGCAATTCTGTTTTAGGGTGGTGGCATGGAACTAGTGTTGCCTCTCTCTCTCCAGTCTCTGTCCCCGACGTGCTTGTTTAAAGTGATACAGACCCCTGCTTCAGAATACTTCTCCTGCTTAGACCAACACCAAACACATGCACGCACGCACACACACACACACACACACACACACACAAACACAGGTATACTTACTTATGTGCATAAACCTCACACACATATATATATATATATATATATATATATATATATATGTGCACAGATGCGTAGAAGATTCTTAGTGACACATGCAAAGAACAAATATGTGAAATATGGGCAAGCGTTTTCAGAAACACACACACACACACATGCAGACAGTATCCATGCACATTAGTGCTGCTTGCTTGCATGTGCTCTGTAGACTCTGTAGAAGCTACTTCCCCAGCAGTTCCCTCCAGTTTGTGCTCCTGATCTCCTAAGCAGCACACTCTGCACTAACTTCCTATGCACACACTCTATTTGTAGACATCTCTCATTTATAATAGAAAGACATTTTAATATAGTTGCTTATCATATAGTGCTATCTAGCAGACTAGATCATGTATATTATATAAGTGGTCATATCCAGTGAAAGGACACCTCCTAAAGAACACATTTGCATTCACTTAGAAGCATCTAAATGTGAGAGTGTGGCGGTCTGTGTGTGTCTCTCTCTGACACGTGTGAGCCTGTGGCGTCTCTAGGGCTCCTGCACCTCAGTGTTCCCCTCAGCACCTTGCCTGCTCTCTCCCTCCTCTGTCTGGGCCTTTAGAGCTTCCTCTGGTCCTGCCCAGTGCTCTGCATGGGCCCCCAGGGGCCAGTGGAGTCCTGACCCTTTGGTTAATAATTACACAAATATGCCACTCTATATTACACTTGTATGTTACATGTTATATGTTGATATTTGTCCAGTTTTGATATTAGGTGATATTAGATATGTATTGGAGGTAGATAAGATGCATTGATGGTTGAGGATATTGAAGAGAAGATTTGTTAGTTCAGAAAAAGAAAGAAACAAAAATCTATTATTAGCAGTAGCCACACTCTAAACACTAGTGGCTAGAGTTAGAAAGTAAAAATGGCATGTTGAAATAAAATATAGTCATTGCAGTAATGTCAACATGATGAGCGTGTATTTCTGAACACAGGGCAAAGGCAACTATATGTAATAATATGGAGGTTTATGCGGAGTACGATGAGACCATTTCCATCTCAAGTAATCCAGGAAGGTCTTTTGATTGGTCAACTACATGTCCCCAGTCCATTTGAGTTTAGTGTGCAGAGAGCTGATCAGTGATCAGAAGAAAGCTGATTGGTGAAGTGAGAGAGTAGGCTGGGCAAGGGGGAGTTCGGAGGGCGGGCCCAGCCCAACAGGAAGTGAAGTGTGCTGCTGCTCACACAAGGAGCGTGTGTGTGGTCTGTTCACTCAGATGATGAGGTAACCGTGGGGAAGTTCTATGCCACCTTCCTGATACAGGACTACTTTAGGAAATTCAAGAAACGCAAAGAGGAGGGCCTGGTGGGTGTCCACCCTTCACAGACCAACAGCACAGCAATGGCCTTGCAGGTGAGTTGCAATTTGTGTGTGTGTGTGTGTGTGTGTGTGTGTGTGTGTTGACGTGTGGGCCCATAAAATTGTATTATTTTGTAATAAAAGCCTTTTAAATTGTTTGTGTGTGAGAGAGAGAGAAAGAGAAAATGTGTGTTTGACTCATTGTCGAATGTACTATCTGTGGTGTTGTGCACATGTCTAGGGCATGTTCTGTGAGTCTGTGTGCGTTGAAGGTCAGCTGCTTGGCCTCTTGTGTGTGTATCATGGTTGATAATTGGTCTTGGTTGTGAGGACTCCTTCGTCTCTGTCCCGTCCAGTCCAGTCCAGTCCAGTCCAGTCCTAGGACTCTTCCAGTAGCCCATGTTTTTAACTCATCCTCATGGTCTGATGTGTCCAGTGGTCTCTCCATCCACCCCCTCACTCCATCCCACTGAGTTAAGCATGCAGAGCAGTCTCTGTGCCTCTGCCCTGACCACAGATGGTCAGTCTCCATCACATGCATTTTATGTCATGTCCAACCAATGGGCTTAGCACTGCCCGAGCGATGCCGCACCACCACATGTTAACTCTGCCACCAAAACACACTTGTTGCTTGTTGACGTATGTTTTGTTTGGCAAAGTGTGGAGTGGGTGTGACAAGTCATGCTCACTCAGTTCAAAAGTTAGGCCAAAAAAAAAAAGTCCAGAAGGAAGAGTTGTCTGTTAAGTCTTGTCCAACATTTGTCAGTCCAGCAGTGTCCAGTCCAAAGGTCCCGTCCTGTGTGTGTGTTTGTGTGTCTGTATGTCTTCTCGTCCGTGATTTGTCTCCTTCCGCCCTCATGGGCTCTTAGCACCTCTGTTGTCATGGTTTCAGGCCGGCCTCCGTACGCTGCATGATATTGGGCCAGAAATCCGCCGAGCGATATCATGTGACCTGCAGGACGAGGAGCTAGTAGACTTTATGCCTGACGAGGACGAGGAGATTTATAGGGTAAATTACTCCTTACCACGACATCTTAGGGTTCCTCTCATAGGTCTTCTAGAAGGTGTTATAACACCTTTATAAGTACTGTATTACACTAGCTGCTCCCACACATAGACTTCCTCGGGTGTATGAATTTCTCAAGATATCTACCTGTAGTTTGTTAACATCACTGAGAAATTGGACAAACAGTGGCATTAGTAACTCTGGGTGTGTACCGTGTGTCAGTGTAGGTGCTTAGCATTAGACTGAAGAACCTTATGGACAACTAAGACATAACTCCTCACTGGCATCTTTTGTTTGAGTTATTCTCAAGTTCAGTTGAGCTGAGTTGAGTTGAGATGAAGGAGAGCTGGGTTGTCTCTTCATCTGATTCACACATACCATATGCCATCAAACCAACCTTTACCGCTTCTGTTCTGCCCATGAGATGTCTAGACAATTACAGAGATTACAGAGAATTCCCTTAACCAGGACAGACACAGAAGTGCAGTGATTTTGTAGAGTTCTGGAATGATCCGTGTCCCTGTCAGCTGACCTTTTGACTCTGAGCATTCCTCCACAGCGCAACGGCGGCCTCTTCGGCAACCACGTCAATCACGTGGGCCACCATGGCGTCCGGCCACCGGGCCACCAGACCAACGCCACCCAGCGGCCACTACAGGTGCAGCCGCCGCCACACTACGCCCATATGGAGCAGCCGGTGGGCCGGCTGGCCGTGCCATGGCGCAGCATCACAACAGCCATGGGCCACCCCACCCGCACCACCATCACCACCACCATCACCACCATGGCAACCACCACCACCATCACCACCATGGCAACTCCTATGGCAAGTCGCCCAAGTCCACCAACATCAACCTCAACAACGCCAACGTGTCCAGCCTGCCCAATGGCGGGCACCACCGCTACTATGAGCACCTGCCGCCCAATGGCTATGTGGGTGGCTCCTATTATGACTATGACAAGCCCAGGACGCCTCGCGGACAAAGGTGATGGAAGACGCCTCCCTGTTGGGGCACCTGGTTGTTTTGTCTGTTTTATTTATCAGTGTTGCAGTGTCTGTGGTGTGTGGGTGTTTGTGAGAGTGAGTGTGTTAAGAAGTTGTGTGTGTGTGTGTCTGTCTGTGAATATATAGGTTAAATCCTGAGCACGAGACTAGCCTGTAGAGCGTCCGAGTTTTCTTTGAACAGAAATTAACTTTAAACTCCTCACTCATCCACACATGCAGCATTTTGCACAATCACTCATTTCCTCACAGACAGGCTTGTACTGCCTCCAGTCACTTAGGCCATTACTGCCATCCATGACCACAACCATTAGGAAAACAGTCTCTTCAGGAGCCATCTTGTTCCCTTCAGATCCACTTTGACATTTTTATTTTCCTTTTCACATACATTTTTGCTTCTGTCTCTGGCCATTAGCCTTATCCTCTAGATGAAATAAGACTTCTCAATAGGCTGCCTCTCTTAGATCATATATGGCAGATCTCAGATCAGATGTGCAGAAATATTGGGATATAGTGACTTCAAATCAGAGTAGGTCAAAAAATGACTTAATAATAGATTTCCAGTTTTGCCATTAATATATTCTGTCATCTGTTACAGACTTAACACATCAGCCAGCAAAATATTGTAGTAAACCCGTAAAACAACCACCGCCCAGATAGCGAAAGGCTGGTAGACCACTATCAGCCCACCACGGGCAGATCTGGCGCTCCGCTGGTGATTGCTCATTGTTTTTTTTGGTAGTCCACTAGCGGGCTGCCGACAAAATATGCCCCTGCATTTTAGCACTTTTTGTCCAATAATGTTTTATTTGTATTCAGTTGTAGGCCTACTTCAATTTAATTAATGTGTATTTTTAGTGTTCATTAAAAGTTAGATTTAAAGTGAAGGCAGTCCACAGGCAGTCACAGGTGGTCAGCCACCAGCGCTCCTTATATATGGCCAATCTGCTTTTGCTGTGGGCAGATATGTAGGCAAAATAGATGTGTAGGCTATGAAAAGTTTTAAGGCAGAGGGTTTCCAGCTGTTTGACCAAACTGTTTCTTTACCTTCGTCTGATTGACTCAGAAATAGTTACTCAGTATTTGAAGACTGAGATTTATCTGCCATCAGGTGCTGATAGCCTAAACTACAGGCGGTTAACCCAGCCTATGAACAGTAAAAAAAAAAAATAAGGTTGGCACTTCCATTGTTGTGCCATAACTTCTGGAGAATGAAGATATTTCATGGTAAAAAAAATCATTCTTCAGTTGGACAAAGACTGTTTTTTGCAAACGACGTTCATACTAGTTCATGCCGGTAGAGTTTTGTTTTACATTTACAATGTGTATGCTTTTTAAAATCTGTCTTCCATGTAAGGTTCCATGGCAAAATTGACACAAAGTTTACAGCTGGTTTCTCCAAACTTCATTTTTCATTTGTCTCAGTGCCCCTTACACTGCTTTTTTCTCTTTATTGGCCCAACCAAACTTAAGTGACCCCTTGTTGACTAGAAACTGAAACTTTTAATACACAGTACAACACACTTTCATTTTCTGGCCAACTGGACTCATTTTTGTGGTGCCATATACCCCCATATAAGGCCTGATCGTCATCTTGTCACACACATGCATACAGTGTCAGGTCCAAGTAGTCTAACATCACACACCTGATTAAGCCAAATTCTTCATACAGAAGGCTGCATTCTGCAGACTTCACTCAGTTGTCATTGATGCAGCTGTAGACTAGAGGAACACAGGGGACAAGAACATGACTGACAACCTCTTTTCTCCATCATGTTCTTTTTCCCTGTAGAGGTATTTTGGGAAGGTCTCTGCCAATGATTTAAAATTTTTCCCCGATCAGTTAATTCCCTGCATCACACAAGCCAAAGCAGTCTGAACAGCACAGGCCTATGTCTTTATATTGACATAAGGATGTCTAGATGACCGTGACTTCACGGGCATCAGTGAATGCCTGGGTTATGCTCTTGGTGTGTCTTGTGGGGCAGAGCAGAGCTCTATCTTAGATGCATTACTGACCATAATAAAAGCATACCCTCATGTCTCCCATTCCCACTGCTGCTGCATTCTCCCATTCCCCACCACTGCACATATATACGTATGTGGTATATGGCACATATACTGTATATACTGATATATATGTCACCCCTCACCACCGTTCCCTTTCTTTTTCTCTTCTCTCCCTCCTCTTTTCTTTCCTAACCAAATGCTTTCTCTTAACCATCTCTCTGCTCGCTGGACAGAAGGCGCTACTATGAGACCTATATTAGGTATGTCTATGGATGTCAGGAGGACATTTTTGTCAGGCCCACGGAGATACGGGAAATCTGTAGTAGTAGCAGTCTAGTAATTCTCCTGGCCAGTAGGTGGCAGCATTCTGTATCAGTGCTGTGGTAGTGACGGGGCAAGTGCACGCCTTCCCTCTCCCTGCATCACCACTGGGCACTGGGAGGCTGGTGTGGCGAGCGCTCGGCCCAGGGGCGGGAAAGGAAGGAGGTGACTGTGGAGTGAAATGCCCTGATCAGGCTTGCTGTCTGCATGCGTCTGCAACGAGAGGAGGAGGAGGAGAAGAGGGCTGACGACGATGAGGAGGAGGAGGAGGAATGATGAATGAGTAGACAGCTTGCCTTAAAGGATGACTCTCTCACTCTCTCTATATATATATATATTTAAGAATTGAACTTGTGAACAGATGCAAAACAGTCTCACTGGAGAGCTTTAAAATTTTTTTTCCAAACAAACTAGATGATGTCCAATGCTGCTGAGTCTTCCTTTAAGAGATGGTAGTGGAATGTTGCTCGAGGTTGTTTTGTTCGAAAGCTTTTCACTGTCGTGTCGATGGGGCTGTGCTCGTGCAGGCTCAGGGCTAATTTGGCATCCCCTGACCCTCCCTAACTTCCCCAACCTCCCCTAACCCCTGCCTAACCCCACCCTCACCTTCCATCCTGGAGGTGAATGTCTGCATGGCACTGCATGGTTGAGCTGCAAACCCTCCCCACATGCCATGCTGGCACACCGCTGACCTTATGTTCTTGTGACCACTGACTGACCTGCAGGTCGCACGCGGGCGACAGGCGGCGCCCCACCATCCGCAGGGAGGAGGAGTTTGACGAGGACCGCTTCTCAGCGGAGTACTTCAGTGGGGAGGAGTTCTACGAGGAGGACAGCATGCTCTCTGGAGACAGGTAGAGTTCTGGCCCGCACGCACACACACACACAAACTTTAACATGACGCTCAGCTGTAGGCTAGAGTGTGTAATGTCAGCAAATCTACAGAGTTTTAGTCTGACATGTTATCATGTCTTCTGCCTTTTAAGATATTACATGTCAATGCAGTTGAGTTGAGATTAAATGGAAAAAATATCATGATGCTCAGTGGCTCTGACTAGCCTGTAGGTTTTAGGCTTTAGTTGGGTTGGCAGAACTCTCTGGAAAGAAACCAAACATGTGGGATTTGTTGACTGAGGCATTTAGAGGTCAGTTATTTTTGTACTGATGCTCACTGGAGTGAATAATTGACTGCTGCCATAACTAAGCTGTGTTTGAGACTCTAATTGGAGTCTCTAAACTAAAGCTTGTAAGCTGGGAGGAAAATCTTTCATCAGTAATAGTCCTTGTCAAACTACTGATGTACTTTATTTTGGGAGCTAGTTGTGCAGTGAAAAGCATAGGAAGTCATTATTGGAGCATAAGCCCCCTGAGGGCTATTGGAGACTGCTTTGTTTTATGTTGCCATTTGGATCACCCTGAAAGTGACTTGGCTGGCTAGTTATGCTGCTGGCCTAGAGGTACTTCCTGTCTAGTGAGTTGAGAGCGTCCCAAGATATGTCAGCAGGTTTGTAGCCTTTGAGGCAGTCATGTTGAGGAATACCTGGACAGGTATCCAAACAGCGACCAGGAGTATGAGACACCCAGGGGTTACCATCATCCCGACAGTTACTATGATGATGATGAGCAGCCCCTGTACCATGACTCCCGGAGGTCTCCGAAGAGACGGCTACTTCCTCCCACGCCTCAAGGTACGCTTTGATGAATATGTCATGTTTTTGTCTTTATATTTAACCTTATCAAATTCCTTCCCATTTCTTACTGTCTGATTTGTAAATAAGTTTGTGAATGATATGATATGACAGATTTTGGACACTATGATGTGTGTGTGTGTGTGTGTGTGTGTGTGTGTGTGTTGGTGTAAGATTCTCTGCCCTCTTTTCACTCCCTGTCTGTTGTGGCGACACACAGGCCACAGGAGGCCGTCCTTCAACTTTGAGTGTCTGCGCAGACAGAGTAGCCAGGATGACCTGCCTCACCAGCGCACTGCTCTACCCCTGCACCTTATGCAGCATCAGGTAATGCACACACACACACACACACACACACGTTTCCCATCTGTCTTTTGGTGCATCTGTATTTATATGTGTCTACTGTATGTAATGTTATGTCATTTATTGTAACACACGCATTTACTTATGAAGAGCATGTAGGCTAATGTAAGGTAATTTGACACGTGAACTTGACCATCCTTCCTTGACATTTCCCTGCTGCTGCTGCTTGTGAAGGTGATGGCTGTTGCGGGGCTGGACTCCAGCCGGGCGCACCGCCTGTCCCCCACCCATTCCACCCGCTCGTGGGCCACTCCGCCCGCCACTCCAGCCAGCAAGGACCGCTCGCCCTACTACACGCCGCTCATCCGCGTGGACCGGGCCCTGCGCGACAGCGCCAGCAGCAGCCGCTCCTCGGTGCGCAAGAGCTCCTGGTACACGGACGAACACGAGTACCAGCAGCGCACCTACTCGCCCGCACACCTGCAGGTGCCCCCCGAGTTCCGCAACCAGTACCACCAGAAGAGGGGCAGCGCCACCAGCCTGGTGGAAGCGGTAAGAGTGGGGCACAGGGAGGGCGAGCTGCTTAGAGCTCCAAGCTTCTAGAGCTGGTAGTGCAGCACTGTGTAGCTTGCTTACCGCAGTGGAATGGCAGAAAACTCATTCTGATGGTACATGCAACTGATAGGATCCTTCTGTCTCACCAACACTGCACTCTCCCATCTCCCATCTGACAGTTCAAGTCATAGATAATAGTTTAACTCCAGCAGTGCATTACCTATGTGTGTCTAAACATACACTACTGATACACATAATAGTCTGTGTGACATTGGTAATGCACAGTTTCTATGTTCTGAAACTTTGTTACCATGCAGGAGCTTGGTCTTTCATCAGTTTTAGATGCACTGGCCTAGATAATATGATTAAAATGAAAAGGTAAATTTTTTTAATTAATATCCATTAGAAGGAATAGGGATGCTGTTCTAGCTGAATAGATGTCTTAAAGTCACTGCTCTGAAGTAAAGCCAGCTGTAAGTGTACAAGGAGGATCATGCCATGTTTGTGTTTGTGTCCATGGCCTTGAAGGTACTGATATCAGAGGGTCTGGGGAGGTACGCTAAGGACCCAAAGTTTGTGGCGGCCACTAAGCACGAGATCGCCGACGCCTGCGAGATGACCATCGACGAGATGGAGAGCGCCGCCAGCCACCTGTTAAATGGTGGCATCCCGCCAGTGGTCAACGGGGTCAACATGTTCCCCATCCTTAGCCCGCAGGACTATGACCTGCAGGACGTGTCGGCCAGCTACAGCGACGAGGAGCCTGAACCGCGGCCACGCTACGAGGAGGACCTGGCCGACGAGATGATCTGCATCACCACGTTATAGCAGCCCCAGGGCTGACAGACACTGGTTTGACAGTGAACAGTCTTCCCTGGGGAAGGGGGCGCCACCACCCCAAAACATGACTTCTAAGCAACTCTATAAAACAGACTGCAATGCATCTACTTGCTCACGACCAAAAGAAGTGCCTTTTGAAATGAAAAAGAAAGGCACCTGGATGACAGACTGTATGGTCCCCCCCTCCCCCTCCTCCTCCCACTATGCCTGCCTCCCCGACCGCCCGCAAGCCCTCCAGCTCCTCTGCCCTGCTTGCCTGCCAAGGGGATGCCACGCCCAATGTCCTGTTGCCTGGAGATCCAGCTTCCTCCCATCTGGACTAATGATGATGATGCTAATCCTTTTTGGGAGGGAGTAGGCCCGACGCTGAGCAGTCTAAGGATGAAGCACGATTGGCCAGCTTGTGCTACCACCTTGAGTTTGAGGGGGAATGGACCAATAGCGGGGATGCAAGATACAAGGGGGTTGGGCTTTCTATATATACAGTATATATTATTATAATTACTATTATTATGATTATTATTATTACTATTACTTTTAGGTGATGACAATCAGATTTAAGATGTCATTACCTCAGTCACTTTATTAAGAGTTTGCATATCAAGCACGTTTTCAATGCAAGCAAAGACAGGCATATCCCCCCATGCCCACCCAGTCTCCTCACTATGTTTTCTAAGCTTCACTTTACCCCTTCAAATATTTTTTAAAATGTTCATTACAGGAAATATAAAATAGCGAAGAACAATAAGAATTTAAAAACTGCTACCCGTTTACAGTAAAAAAAAAAAAAAAGAATATATCATACCTACCTATTGAGTTATCAAACTGGATATACTTTTGAAGAGATTTCAGCATTTGTGTTGAATGCACTAGCCTACAGGTTATTTTTCAATTTTACAATAGTCTGTTTAATATTTCATAATAAAGTTACTGTACATTACTTGTAATGTATATAAAAATGAAAGAACAATTTGTATAGAGACATTATATATTTTGAAATTATGTACGGTATGGAAAAAAAATCAGCAATATTGACTCTTGTTCATGTTATCATCCTCTGAAAGAGAGACGGCTTTTCTTTCTTTTCCTAGGTACTGTACTTCAGGATTGATTAGCCTTTCTGTTTTCTCACATATGCATTCTCACTTTTAGATGATACCATTTTTGAAAGTGTTCTTTCATTTCAAGAGGGTGGAACATCTGCATGGGATTATGATGATAGTAATATTTTCCATGTTTCCACTTGCAAAAAAAAATAACAGTGTTGAGCATCCCTCCCCTGAAGCAACCTGGGCTTTCTACAGCAAGAGCCCTTCCCTCTAGTCAGGCTAATCTGTAGGGCTTTTACTCCAGTCTCCTAAACGCTCTTCCTTCTAACCAGGCTAATCTGTAGGGCTTTGACTCCAGTGACTCCAGTCTCCTAAACGGGTCTCTGCTCTAGAACCGGAGCATGGCAAACTGATCCTGTCTGTTTGTGCAAGGAGAGGTTCTGATATGTCCGGTATGTCTGCTGGCTTGCATCTTTTTTCTGCAAGGAAACACAAGCAAACGGGGTTCCATGTAAAAATGCATTTGTGCATTGACAATGCTGCTCGATTAGTCTCTAATTTAACACACACACACACACACACACATATATATATTCCTATATATATGAAGCTTCACCAGGTTTCAGCTGTCAGTCAGAGATGCCTTCTCCATTGACTTCTCCTCAGGATGTGCAGAGTGGGAGAGATCGTGCTAAACCATGGGAACAAGGAGCACACGTTTTGACCTGCATTCTTTCCCCTGATTGGTTAGGCATTGCTACTTGCAGTTTCCCCAGCATCCTTTGGGATTGGCTGAGAGGATTGGGTCCTCTTAAGGCTCTTTGAAACTGGCTTGTGGGCATGTAGACAGGTGGCACGCTGGACCTGGTCAGATGGAGATGGAGAGTGCTAAGCAATATTAAAACCCCTCTCTCTTTCTCTCTCTCTCTCTTTCTCTCATTTCTTTCATCTCTCTCTCACTCTATTTCTCTCTCCTCCCTCTGTCAGGCTTCTGCAAATACCTCCTTAAATACAGGGGAAACATATCAGTGTTTGATCCTTGTCCTTCTGTACCTTCACAGGTATGTGAAACGCTAAGGCTTCACCACATAGAAAGACCCATCTTAAAGCTGCTGTAAGCGAGCTGCTGTTAGCTGACATCTGCCACACTTAGCCATCCACTGCCTGGCTTTAATGTGCTGTGCACATGGAAAATACGGGGTAGGCAGGATGCTCATCTCTTGGCAAGCTAGTCCCCTGATTGATTAATGCAGTCACGCTGAGATTAAGTTGCTGAGCTGCTAGAGTTGCATTAAAGTAGAGTTGCTGATTACAGTGCCCCAGGAGAGACACAAAAGCTTAGCCCCCCACAAGAGCATCTGTTAGCATCATGCTATCAGCATGTCACGTTTTGCTTCAGAATTCCCCAAAATACGCTTACAGCAGCTTTAAAAACCTATTCTGCCACACATAGCTGTCAGAGAGGGAGCCACTTAAACACTTTAACGAAACAACATTGATTAAAAAAAAAAAAAAATTGTGTGACATTAAGGCGCTGCCTTGGAAAATCTAATTTCATTTCAGCACAGGTTGCTGTATGTATGTATGGCAACAGGGGGCCTATGGAGTTTGTTGTTCATGATGAGTGTGAGTGATGTGTGCGTTGAGGGTGAGTACCGTGCTCCTCAGTCAGCCGAATGCTGTCATGAACCTGTGGGGACTCCACTGTGTGCACACTGAAAGGGCTCTTTGAACTGTTTGTGAGAAAAATCTAATCTATGTGGTCTTTATGTCGATGTTGTTAAAGGACCAATGCGCATTCCAGGCACATTGTACTATTCGTAGCAATTACTGGTAAAAAAAAATGAAAATATGCATTATTTTTAAACACTTTTCAAGAAAAATGTGTTATACTAAAGATTAGAAGATCTTACTTTTACCTCATGTCAGGGACTCCTGAGAAAAGAAAAAAAGAAAAAAGATTTGGTTCATTCTATACCAATGGGATTTAAATATTAGCACATTGCTGTTCGTCTTTGCACAAATAACTGTATAGTGCTTTTGTTTTTTTTGTTTTTCTTTTTTTTCTATTGAAATCTTTTTGTGTATTAAGGTGAGAGAATTTTGTACTTTTTCCTGTGACTGTGTGTGCGGTTTAGTGGAATCTGTCTTTGTCATTGCATCCCACCCTACAATGCTGGGGCAGTGAGAAGGGGGAAAATGATGAAAAATAAAGGTGCATTCTTCCTCAATAACACAAACAGGTTGGCAGGTTAATGAAAAAAAAAAAAAAAACGACTGGCAACACTCACGTTTACAGATAAACACCTGCTAATTTCAACATTTTAATGTTTTCATTGCGTAATTACTACTCCTGATATTACTATTGTTAGTATGATTACTATAATGATTATGATTATTATTGAAGCTGTAATAAAAAAAAGATTCTGTATCATATGTACAATAATGACGGACAGATCAGTGGTAATGTTCTCTACTTGAAGGTCATGATATTTGCTCTTTAATGTTTTTATTCAGTAAAAATAATTTACCCTAGTAGCAGATCATTTATGAATTTCCCTCTAGGTTTTGTATCAATACATTTTTTGTATTTTTCCAATTTATTTTGGCCTGGAATTGATCTGAATCGATGCTGAAATTTTATTTTCTAATGATTATTACTGAATAAACTTGCACTCAAATTCTGTGTATCTGTTATTAATACTGGCACAAATACAGACACACACATTAAATTCAGACACTGAAGACATTTAGCCCAGAAGGTGTCTAGTAGGTCCATGTTTGTCAAGGCAATATATATTTATTTTTATGTCTTTAAGGAAGAAACTGAAACATTGAAACTCTATTACCAATACCACTACTATAAAATAAATAAATACTATTGTTTGTGATATTTTAAAATATGTGATATTTATGTGTGAAGCATCTGTGTGCCATATTTTCAAGCCGCAGTTCTACCCTAAGTCATTGGCTCAATGCAATCTGATAGATATTCTCTTTGCTCAATTAAGACAATTCAGTGACAAGGAGATATTGAGGAAGACAAGCCAAAACTAACTTCCACAGTAATGACAACAGCTCAGGAATGCCTGCTTTACTGACCTATAAAAATATACTTCATACAGATGACCTTGTGTCATAAACACATTTAATTACCGTACAACTTGGAAAGACACCATCGACACACTGAAACATCATCAACAGTCAGTCCCATAAATATGTAAGCCTTTTGCTTCTGCCGGGCTAGGGTGTGCTCCCTCAGGTGTGCTTCTCAGCTTGTTCATGCCTCAGGTGAAACCTGGTTGCTGATGGTGGAGACGGTGGTATGAGCCTCGGCCTCTGACTCCTCCAACTCCCAAGGGCTCCACCCACAGAACAGAAAGGGCACAGCATACTGCTGGAACTATAGACGCATAACCAAAGGCATCTCAGCCATCTCTCTCACAACCGCAGCAGTGCATGGCACACGGTTTGATTTCATATTAAGATTCAGTTTATTTGCCCACTCTACAGTAAAATGTGTGGTCATACATATTTGGTACATGTTGGTTAATGTGAGCTTTGACATTACAATAGTGATTTCTAGCACATTACCTGTTTGTTCATGAAGATATAGATCAACGGATTGTAGACTGTGCTGCTTTTAGCAAGGTACACTGGTAGCATGGCAACAAGTGGGCCGATTTTGAGCTCTGGGTCAGACACAACTGCCAGTGCAAGTACTGAGTAGGGCATCCAGCTAATCAAGAATGCCATCACCATGGCAACAACCATCCACGCTACCTTGGCCTCAGCTTTAGCGGCGGCGCCTCCACTCATCTTAGCCACCTGTAGAATATCATACATACACACACATAGAACACAGTGCATTCAGACATGCTGGCCCAGCTGCTCTGTCACTGCTTTGGCCACTATGGTTGTGACCTATCAGCTCATTTAAAACTTAAACTCTTACAAAATGTTGCCTGGTTGATACACATGCTGATCTGTGAACTGCATTTGACATCGTGCTGTGTATGGTCACAAAGCCTATTTCTACTTCATTTTCTTTGCCTAGGGCAGGGAACCAATCAATAACGAGCTTTTACCCCTGAAGTGGGCTTAACGAGTGTTTAGTTTCTAACTATAACACTCCCCTCTTCGTCTCATCTCTGCAAACATCATTGGAATCATTGGTCTGATTGGTTGCAGGTCTTTCCAACGCCATTTAGAGCCATTTTGTTTTATGTTTGTTGATCCCGCCTCATGGAAGTGGGGGATAACAGCAAAGTATGCATTCTGAACTCAGTCTTAGATTGAGGCAGTCGTGAGAACGTTCACTCTCAGCACGCTGAGATGACTCTAAAGATATACCTTACCAAAGTTGTTTTTGTTGTATTTTTCTACAAGTGTTGTTGTTCTTAATTACATCTTGAGAGGCTGAATCGAGGTTTCTGGCATCAATTGTTGTCCTTTATGCCTTTCTGGGCATGCATGAGATTTCTTTTATGAGCATTAAAGTTCAGGTATCAACAAAAAATAAGCATGTTAATGTAATTAGTGCATCAATAGTGTCGATGACATTTGGATTTTAGAGTGATTATTGAAGCAAACTCATTGTCAGAATCATGTCTTAGAGGTTAAGGTATAACTTAAGAACAATTTAGCATTAAGAAGACTTCGGGAAACCAGCCTCAGGTTACTAACAAAGTGCCAAAGCCAATATCCTAGTAGATTAAGGTAATAAGTAGCTGTTAGTAGCTGCTGAAATCGCATACTGCTGCACACTACATACCACTTGTTTGAAGCCTGGGGCATACCATTGCTATTCTTTATTCTATACTAAGAAATGTGTGTTCATTTTATTACTGAACTCAACTGAGATTAAAAAAGACCTAATTTCAGTAAACAAATGCTAAAGTGAGCACAGAAGTCAAATAAGTATACATTCTCTTGATATTAAAGTAGTATGCCATTTCATAACAGCAAATGTCTTATCTCCATTAACTAAGCAGCATACCACAATGCCTTATCTGGTCCATTCAACACTGCAGGTACACTTAAACATATGTGGCTGGATAAGATAACAGCATGTGAGATTGGGTCAGCTAGTCAATTAGGGTTCTGAGACAGAGATGTAAGCCTCACCTGTCTTAAGGTCCAGAGCAGCCAGGTGTATGACACCACAATGAGTGCAAATGGGACAGCAAAGCACAGCAGGAAGTAGCAGATGATGTAAGAGACATTGCCTGGTTGGCGGCTGTGCCAGTCTGGTCCACAGGATGTCCTCACGCCCTCCAGTGCGTAGGCACCCCAGCCAAAGAGAGGAGGCATGTTCCAAATCAGAGACCAGGCCCAGGATATGGCCACACCCACCACTGCGTGCCACCCCTGGAACTTGATGCTCCCCAATGGCTTACACACCACAAACAGACGCTCCACCGCAATCAGCGCCACAGTACACAGAGCTGTGATGCCTGAACATCCCCAGGAGAAACATATCAAGATTTAAAAAGCCATTTACATACTTGGGTAATGTAACAGGAATAAATGTGGCACACATTCTCCTCCATTACATACAGTACACTTACCTCTTCTGAGAGACACTATATACATATAATATAAACTAGATAACTGATACTGATTTCACATACCTTGAGATAGATTTCTGGAGGCTAAAATACATCCACAATTATTGCCCACTATAAAGTGGAATAAAAAAATCTTTAGGGAATTTATGTTAGTCTCACAATGAAAATGATAAAGAAAAATCCCATCTCAAAGAGAAAGAAATTATCTGGAGGAAATACAATGCATCAAGAGGAAATAAATATTTTTTACAAAAACACATGTGCCACAATTATTGGCACCCCTAGAAAATATGTTAAACAATAATGTAACTGAATACATTTTCAACTGATATTCTACTTCTTAAAGTTAACCAAAGTGTATGTGGACTTTCTGAAAGTATTCCATGACTTGTTCACGATGATATAAAAATTGGAATGAAAGTGGTGAAATTCCCCTAGTCATTTTTCAACATGGAGAAAACAAGAGAATAAACATTGTAAATACACATTCACAAGAAGTATCTTAGTTTCTCCGAAGAGACCCCTTGTCAGTAAATCTATTCATAGTACATATCAGGAAGTAATCTGTCTTGTCATTTAATCACAGATTTAAAAGACTGGACTAACTAAATGCTATTGGGACTTTGCCTAGAATCATGTTTTATGGTCAGATAGGATGTAAATTCAGCTATCAATTCAGCAATTAAAATCAGTCTTTCACTGACAAGTCAATAAAAGTGGGCCATGCTCAGCGCATCCAACGGGTCATTGAGTTCATATAAATAAAAACATATCTTCCTCATCACAGAATCAAGTCTCCACCATGGCTGTCTCAGTCCCTTGATCTTAGCAGTGTAGTAGACCAGTGGGTTCAGTAACAGAGGAGTATGTACCAGAGAGGACCTAGGAATATGGACAATCTGGAAAGATTCTTCGAAGAGGAAAGGTCACAAATACATTTCCTGTGTTCAGCTTTGTGGCATGTGAAAGGAGATGGCTACATTTTGTTTTTACAATGCACAAAATGCAGGGATGCCAATAACTGGCACATGTGTTTTAGGTACAAAAATATTTATTTATTTAAAATGCAATGTTCTTCAAGGTTGTATTTTTCCTCAGTTTTCTTTATGTGATTAAGAAAAACTACTCATAGATGATTTTTTAAACAGACTTTACATGTCTTTCTAGACAACTTTACCAGGGGTGCAAATAATTGTGGAGTGCGCTGTTTGACCTATGTGTAAAAACACTGGTTATAGCTCTTACTAGCACTACATTCAAATTCATTTCGTAGACGCTATGATTTAATGTGATTTAAAAAATAAAGTAAACTTAAACATTAATACTTTAAATCTAAAGTAAACATACTAAATCAAAAGTATTAAATACTAACTCAAGAGTAAACATGAACTGATAGATAGGAATCAAAGAAATTTCCACATTTTCCCAAGGAACTCACCAAACAAAGCCACAGAAAATCCCTCCAGAATGCAGCCTCCCCTTCCCATGATGTGGTGGCCAGCTGCGTTGGACAGTACAGCAGGCACCCCACCCATTACCGCTGTGCCCAGGTCAGCCACTGCCAGGTTCACCAAGGCGTAGTTCAGCGGCTGGCGAAGCTGGCGATGCCGAGCCGTCACGATGATAACAGTTACATTTAAAATGATGGCAATTACTGTAACAATTCCCATGATGACAGAGAGAGTGGTGTAGCCAGAACGAGGGAAGAAAGGTTCAACAATGGGGTTATCGGTGGCCGAGACGAGGGAAGAGTCTGTGGTAGAGTTGGAGAAAGAGTAGAGCTCAGTTAGGTTAGCTAGTGAAGCCATTAGCGAGAGAGGATGGCAACACACAAACACACTCAAGAATGCTCTTCCAAAAATGGCCCCAAGTATGACTCTGACACAGCAAAAAGAGTCTGCAGGAAGTGAAAGACTGACAGGGATTAAGGTACTTTAAGTCAGTCAGGATGTGTGTAAGATCCGGATAGAAATCAAGTTCATCCCTGATCTTCTCCCCTTGATTACAGGTGCTAATGCTCTGGCGCGGGTTTATCCTTAGGGTCAGCAGGGGTGTCCCAGGAGTGGAGTGGGTTAATGTGTGGAGCACTATGTGCAAGCTGCCCTTATCTTGGGAATGACCCTACACGTATTTGATTGCTTTGACTTTTGTGATAATCATGATGTAAAGAAACCACATTTTCACAGTTAAATGTAAACAGTCAATTTTCTGCTACACACTACAAAACTATACCAAGGCCAGTTAGACAATTACCTGCTAGCATTACACCACTCACTGGATGGCATCTTTTACCACTCACTCTAACAATCTCCTTACTTAGAAAGCCAGAAATGCAAATGGACTGTAGAATCAGGATTTAGAGAAGCCAGTATAAATAATAAAGTATCTGATAGGGTGGGCAATGGCTAAGAGTCAGTCATTTGTAAGCACCCTCTGGAATTCAAATTTAATGCAATTCATTCCATTGTTCAGACTTGTAAATCCACAGAGAGAGTAATGGCAGCCTCATCAAAATCATGTTATTTATGCATATGTTTTGAAATTCACAATAGAGACCAGCAGTCATAAACCAAAGAGAACATATGTTCTGTTCTGAAAACCACTGGGGAGGTTGGCCACTCATTTTCAAACTAATTGAATTGAGAGGCGAAGAGGTGGATTATCATGTGTAGGCTTAGGCCAGATGAGAAGAGAGCATGGAGTCTTTGGTGCGGCTGCTCCTTTCGGTCCGTCCCCAAGCTCTTTATCGCTGCGTTCCAGCTACAGCACTCCTGATGTATGATGTAATTACTGAGCTAATCACAAGCCCTTGCGACGGGTTACAGTCCATGGAGGCCTGCGATATATCAGCGTTCCTGGGCACCCCCAACATCATTATCAGACGCTAATCAGCAGGGCCCGTGCCCACTATGATGTGCCATTGGTGGGTGGCCGCATGAAAAATTCAAATGTCAAGGGGTAATTTTCAAATCCATCACACAGGAACTGTATTCATGAGTTGTAACAGAACACAAATTGATGCATGGGTCAGACGTTTCAGGTTTTCAGGACTGTTCCATTCTTTTTTCAATTTTTAGTATCCCAAACTCAAAACAAATATTTTATTCAATCTTGCTATTTCTTTCATCCAAATCCAAGTTTCTAAAACCAGATTTTAACACAATAGGACCATAACTGTCTCTGTGTTCTTAACTGGCAAAATAGTGGCCAAATTATATTAAACCTACCCATTTCTCTCTCTCTCTCTCTCTCTCTCTCTCTCTCTCTTGGTGAGTGTGTGTGTCTGTGTGTGCGTGATTGTGTGTGCGTGTTTGTGTGTGTGTGTTTGGTTGGGGTGCTGATCACTCTGTATTCAGTTAAGCATATCAGTTTCCAGATTTAAATGGTTTTAAAACCTGCTTTTAATACATTCTCAGTTCCTTGTTTTCACAAACTCCAGGTGGTGCTCAAGCATCTCTGACTGAAATGTCCTTATGTTGTAAAACATACCCGCAACATCACAGACCCTTCATCATATGGTACGTACAGGAATGCAAGGGGCTCAAGCAGACTTCTATCTATACCTAAATCAAAAAGTTGTTGTAAAAACTCTGTTTTCATTTAGTTTGCTCATACAGCAAAGCTCTGATTACACTGATAACCTCCAGCCGCATAGACGACAAAAATCCTTTTGTATGCCTTTAGAACAATCTATTAACATGGAGGCACTTCTAAAGTTTTTTGAGGATGCAGTGATCCTAAGATGCTATTTTTTTTTCTGCAGCTCTATTCTGCCTCTTCTGACTTGGGGGCATACATGCTAATGCTATGTGCTTGTCCAGAAATGCTTGGAGATGACCAAAATTAGCACAATCTTTAAGAGCATCCATTTCCAATGATTCAAACAGGGGCTACCAAAACTGCCCAGTCAGTCCTGCCAGGCACAAACTGAAAGTGTATTTGGTAGAACGTGGTTGACCTCCATACAATGATTACAATGGTTATTTTTAAACTGCAGTGTTAACTGAATAAGCTATGTGGTGGGTCTATGGTAGGTCTAGAATTTGTAACAGTTCTTTGAATCCATATTATTTATTTATTTTTATTTATCCTACTTTTGTGGCCAGCAAAATATACTTTGTTTCAATTTAAACTCTGCTATATGTTGGAAAACGCATGCGCGCGCACAGACACACACACACTAAACAATGCAAAATAAATAGAATGGTTTAAATAAAAAGTCAATTCAACATCAGAGGTACAAAACAACAACAAGAGGTAGCGAGTTGTAAAGGTTTTTTTTCTTTGCTGGAACCAGTTTCTATACAACAGAAATTGGCGCTACCTCTTGGTGGCGTTTCTAATGTGGTGCTGCACCATGAGAGAGCCAGTGCTTACAGCCTGCGCGCGCCCTAGAGTGAAAGTTTCCCATACATTCCCCTTGTTCTACTGTATGCGCGTTCACGACAGATTGAGAATAGCACTCATAAATTCTCGATACGGATTTCCCCTCCCCAACCTCGCCAACCCATCCTCAAATCCAGTTTATAAGACTTGGATTTTTCTGTCGTTCCTCGCAGTCCCAGAGTACCGTGGCTTTTATTGACAGGATAATACGAGTGTTGCGCAGCATAGCCAACAGACCTATAGAGCAGCTCTATAAAGCGTATGCAATAACATCATGTCCTGATAAAAGGCGTTATCAGAGAGGAGGTTCTTTGCGGTTCACCGAAACAGTCCCCTACCTCTTCCATCTTGCCGGTACGAGCCCTCTGGCGGCAAGAGGCCAATGTAGATGATCTTTAGGTCACACTTTCCTCTCTCCACGGACATCCAGCTGTCCTTTTGACAGTTGTCCCTTTGCGTTTCACCCAAGAAGCATTACGGCATGCTCTGGTAATACGGCTGATATTTTTTTTGCCCGGGGATTAAAAAGGAGAGCTCAGTGGAGCTTTTCGGCGAGCAGCTGGTGAGGCTGAGCGGCAATAAAGATGCAGTGGAGCCGGGGATTTTTGTACTCGCAAGTATACTGTGCGAGTTTTCTGATCTGGATTACCCCAGGTGTGACTATCGTGGATGTTGCCGGGTCGCAACAGGGGATCCCACTATCAGTGTGAGTCCTTTAGTCTTCCAAAATATTTTATTCTCTGTATAGATATTTTTGCACTGGTAAATTTCCTCTTTTTTCATTCCATTTTTTGTCTTTTGCAGTTATAGATGGATACGTTTAGCCAGCTAAAGTTTATGTTCAAATATGCTAGGACACATACAGTATAGGTATGAAGAATTAATTGTGTCGTTGTTTTCATTTGTTTATTTAGGATAGATGACTATTATAAAAGGTCTCCTTGCACATCTGTGATTCTCGATGCTAGTCCACATACCTTATTATATGCCAGATTTGACGGAATCTTCTCAGAATAAAACTATTTGGTTTTTTTTACTAAGACCAAAACTGTTGCGGGATGTGATGCACAACACATGCCGATTTACAGCAAATAATTTCATATTTGTTCATTAAAATGAACGTGTAAAAATGAAAAAGTAAGTTATGAATTACGTTTTTTCATATAGTTTTGAATATAACTTTCCTGAAATGTCTGCTATTAGGGTGAAATTGTGGGCATCTGCATTTGGAGGTGAAATAAAGTCCATTGCTGCGAAATATTCAGGATCCCAGCTGCTGCAGAAGGTGTGCTACACTTACCCCTCACCTTTGATCTATCTATCTATCTATCTATCTATCTATCTATCTATCTATCTATCTATCTATCTATCTATCTATCTGTCTATCTATCTATCTATCGTGTCAGATTTTTCAAGCATAGTCTATTATACCTCCTTGGTGACTGCTGTTGCTGCTGTGCCATATTACTGCTGTAGGCTGCTGATAGATATTCACAGTTCACATGGTACAGATGGCTGAGGCAGGGAAGACTCAGGTGTGTGTGACTGTGAGACTCAGCTGTCCTTCTAATGCAGAGTGTGTGTGTGAGTGTGTGTGTGTGTGTGTGTGTGTGTGTGTGTGTGTGTGTGTGTGTGTGTGTGTGTGTTTGTGTGTGTGTGTGAAAGCATGGTCCATTACCCTTTGTGCTCTTCTCTGTGATCGCATCTCTGATTCATCCTCAAGAGTTTAGCCTCTGGACCTAAATAACCTGAGGGAACCATACTGAAAAGAGTTGTGTGTGTCTGTGTGCCTACTGTATATGTTTATCTCAGCATGCCTACGTTGGCCTCATAACAGCAAACTAATGAGATGTTATAGCAAACAAATTGGTTAGGGATTTCACTCCTAGATTAGTGTTACTGGAGAACGTAGAAATGAATGTAACATGTTTGGGTTGTATTTGATGGTAAATGTTAAGACACACCGCGGTCCAAACACATAGCTGATCATGTCAACACATACCCTATAACAAGAGTACAGCTGTGGCAGGGCGAGCATACAGGGCAAATCATTTGTTTCAAATATGTGTTTATGAAATGCAGTCTCTTCAGCCAGAGCATGAAGTAATGCTGTTTCTGCAGCCTGTTTGGGAAGGGAAGCAAAGTTAAGACTGAGTAGAAGTGCTTTACACACACACTCTATATTTCTCTCTCTCTCTTTCTTTCTCTCTCTCTCTCCCTCTGTGCACACATCCATGTCTTTAAACCTCATGGCATACTGTGTGTGCATAATTACATTTTACTTAGCTAATGTTAAATGAACCACAAAATTTCACATGTAACAAATACAGATAGAGGTAACTATGTAGCAGCCTCAAGGCGATCCACTATGATCACATTAAGCAACAGAATTTAATATCACATTTATTAAAAAATTGGATATCACATTTATTGAAGAAAAAAAAATCAGCTTTGTCGGCATTGTTAGATAATATCTGTGTTATCCTATATCAGTGCGGTTAAACATGTGGTACCCATCAACCTTGGTGCAGTGCTTTGCGGCAGTCATTTTTCACTATCAGCTGTTTTTCACACAGAAATTTGCTCTGATCAAAGCATCCTTTACTGTAATATTGTTTGAATATTAATGGCTTGGAATAGATGATTATTTTCTTAGAAATACTGAAACTCTTAAAGTAAATTAAACAATTTATTTTCATATTAGATGAAGTCAGAAAAACACTACCATTAAAATGATGTTATAAAGATGTTATATATTAAGTGAGAAGCCTAGCTGAAAACCATTTTTATCAAGCCCACTTTGACACAATACATATTTATTTATTTATTTTTTTTAAGAAATCATAATCATATGTATCTTTTTTTTATCTGCATCAAATATAAATTGTTCCTTGGAATTTTTATTAAATAGTAGCAATTGAACAGAGCTTGGAATAATATTATGATTGCATGTAGGTAAGCTTTTAGTTGAACACCATCAGCATCAGTACGTGTTTAGGGACTATTGTGACCACATCAATATTAGTTTAAGTCTTCTGTTGTTCACGAATTATCCAGTTATCTAAGCGAATTGTAATAGCACTCCGTGTATCTTATCATGGAAAATAAATGCTCTGTTATGAAAAAACATTATAGTGTTACAGTGGACCTAAATGTAGATTGCATATTATTTGTGCATCTGTGTGTATGTGAGTGTGTCTGTGCACGCACCTTTTACGTGTGTGTGTGTTTGACCCTATGCTTATGTGTGCCTTTGTGTGTGTGGAGTGACTGGAGCGGTGTGTGTAGTGCGTAGAGACTGGACTGTATTGTGTACTGTTGTGAGGTGAACAGTGATGAATGTGGTGAGATAAATACCCTCCTCTCCAGAACATTCATCAAGAAGCCGGCCTCTCACTGCCTCTCAGTGATAAGAGCCCAGAGCCGCTTCAGCACCACTGCAGCAACTTCCACCAACACTCCCATCAGCTCATGCACACTACCTAGACAATTACCTACACACAAAACAGGCCACTGTGTGTGCTTGTGTGTGTGTTGTGTGTGTGTGTGTGTGTGTGTTGTGTGTGTGTGTGTGCGTGTGTGTGTGCGCATTTGTATTTGTGTGTGTGTGCAATGCAGACCACCAGAGGCACATATTCTGTGTGTGTGTGTCTGTGTGTGTGTGTGTGTGGGAGTGTGAATATGGCAGTTTTTTTCAGACAGTGGTAAAAAGTGCAATTGTGAGTACACATACCCATTTCTAAATGCGTATAAGTGTGAATACAGTGTGAAACTGCCTGCTCATGTTCACAGGGCAGACCTCTACACAGCAGGTTATATTTGGAGTCGGAGGCTGATTTGGTGCCTCATGACTGCGGTATAATTCCAGGCCGTGTACGACATGTGGCTGATGGTTGGAGAGTTCCCGCTTCCCCTGCAGCTATTGGCTGCATTTGTCTGAGGCTTGTGTCTCTGCATAAACACCCGCAGCTCAACAGAACTGTAATCGCCCCCAGCTCTATGGCGGCTCCAGCAATACATACTGCCTTATCTCGGGCAAATCTACAGAAATTCTCTCTGCTCTCCAGCTCTTTCTTTTTTTTGCAAACATTCACACTTTCTTTCATTGTCCCAACCCTCTAGACCATGACAAGGAGGAGGGGCGCCATGCCAATATGTTCCCCTTTCAGTTGTGCTCTGCATGCACGTTTGTGTATGTGTGTGCGTGTGTGTGTGTGTGTTTGTACAATCATTAAGGCGCAATCATTAGATCATTATGAATCTTGAGCCAACTTGTCGGAGGCCTGTAACTCAGGCTCAGGGGCTGTGCTGCTGGACTGTGGCAGTAGGGCCTAAGGGAAGACCATGGGGTCAAGTGGCCATCCAGAGAGGGCCAAGGGTCTGGTCTGTTCCCATTGCCTTGGCTCCCAGCACTGATGGGTCTGGGTAAAAATCCCAGCTATTGATGAGGCTGGGTGCAGAGCTGGTGATGATGAGTTTGGGGTGAGGGGGTTGGAGGGGCTGGGGGGGGGTGCTATTGTGGGTGGGGGTGGGGTTGGGTGGTGGGGGCAGAGAGGACAGGCGTGAAATGAAGTGTTCCGCCTCGCTGCTGCTCCGCACACTCCTTTTCATGGGGTAATTTGTCGCCCCGTGTTCTGCTTTTTTCAGGAAGGGTGGGGGGAGTTCAGGAAAAGATGCTGCTGCTGCTGCTGCATGGTATGGTATGGCGTGTGAGGATACTGTTGGGCTTTGTGTGTGTGTGTGTGTGTGTGTGTGTGTGTGTGTGTGTGTGTGTGTGTATGTGTCTCTCTGTGTGTGTGTTTTTTGTTTTAAGTACATGCAAATTATTTGGAGGTCTTTTTGTTCATTCCTGATTTTAACATATCTCTGTATGAATACATTTGCATTGTTCTATTGATTCTAGATGTGAAGCAATTCTGTGTGTGTGTGTGTGTTTGAGTAAGATGTGCTATATTTAATTAAGAGTGGGAATATTGGTGTCGTTTTGCGTGGGTGTCCCCATGACTCCGGCGTGCTATTGAGTTCTGTCCAGCTTGGCGTGTAGCGCTACTCGTCCCATTCGCATCCTGCAGACTCAGCATCGTCGGAGGTGTAGTTCATTATCCACAGTCACCCAGGCTTGACACGTTATTATCTTTCTGCCGCACGCCGACTCCATTTCAATTACCCTCCAACGGTGCATGGTCCTCCCACACCCCCACATGCCCACCCCCGATATGGCCACGCCCCTCCTGCTGCGGTCGGCCCACCCACATCGCCCTTTTCCACCAATTGCTCAGACCCGCAGAGCCACCTGAGCCAATTGCAGTTTAGCCTGGGTTAAAGTCTGCCCTGGATCACAATGCCAATGTATGTGGCTTGCTGATGAGACTGACTGGAGATTTGAGTGGAATGTCCTCATAAGCAACACCAGGTGTTGAAGTCTGGCGGTTCTCAGATCAGTTCCTATCAGGCTATTAGGGGGAAACCTGAGCTCCTCAAGAGCTTTCTTTAGAGCCTCTGCCTTCATTCTTCATTCCTCTTTTTTCACTCTCTCTCTCTCTTTCTTTCTCCAAAACAGAGAGAGAGTGTGTGTGTGTGTGTGTGTGTGTGTGTGTGAGAGAGAGAGAGAGAGAGTACACTAATGTGAGTATCCCGCATGATGCTCCTTACACCTCTCATCAGTTATAACTAGAATGATTGACCCAGCCATCTCAAAATGTGCCCTGTCCCTGACCCTTTCTGGCACAGCTCGGCATAGATAACACATCACCTACTAGAGCAGAAACTGTTAGAGCATGCCATTAAAAAGCACCAGCACCATTAGTCAGTGACAGTATGTATTACAAGCAATACCTTTACCTCTGATGTTTTCTTTCTGTCTTTCTTTCTTTCTTTCTTTCTTTTTGCCTTAGTTTTAGGGGAAAATGCATTCTGCATTATGCATTATGCAGTCTGTTCTGCCTCATGTTGATGTTTTGCAATGCATTTATAATGAACACTATTCTAAAGGAAAATCTGACTTATGTGGTCTCCTTAAAGAAGTTGCACTTATGTATAGAACAGTGAATAATAGCTAAATGTTTTCACAACAAAACCTTCTTTTAGAAATACAAAGAGTTTGAGAGAAGAGGCCGAGTAGAGGAAATAGATGGTGCAAAACTTGTGAAAAAAGTGGCAGAAAACATGGAAGAGATGTTTCGGAAAAAGGCAGAGGCAATACGGGTATGTAAATCATGACACTACCTTTACAGAATTTGTAATCATATATAACGATATTTGAAGGAATGTTTGGATCATATCTGTACTGAAATGTTATGCGGCAAAATGCTTTCCCCCAAAGTTTTTTGGTTGTTCATATATTTGGACGTTTTAATGCCTTTTCACATTGCAACATTTGGCGTCCTTTGGGTACGTGAGCAATAGGCCCGATTGGTGCTGTGACATGGTTTGGATATTGTTAGCCTGAGCAGGAAAGATTCATTACTAGGTAGGTAACATCATAAATGTCGCAATTATGGCCGCCTGTCAATGGGACAGGAGAGCGAGCCGCGTCAACCTACCTAATAATTGTTTCGCTTCGTGCGTGTTTGGAGGAGATAACGCTATCTCCAGACACCAGATTAGCGCGGTGACATCTGGTCTGAACTGCAGGTTAGGCTACATTTAAAATGAAAACATGCTTACTCATAAAATCATATTTCAGCGGTTGTTTATTTAGGAGAACATTTAGAACTGCATAACAATAGGTATTTTCCTGTTCTCATGTAGATATGCTTATGCATGTCATAGCTTAAACCTTGCAAGGAAGGAAGACTGTAAAAAAAAAAAACTCCCATCCAACAAATAATAGGCTATTCAAAATGTAGGCTGACAAAAAATTCTTAAGTGTTGAAAATGTGTAAACATCATCACCCATCAGCGCCACGATTTTATTTTTGGATTTTTTATTTCATTATACACAAAAATGTATTTATTAAGTTTATGTATTTCAGAAACTGGATGATTTATTGATATGCATATGAACCAGGTGCTTTATCAACCCAGATAATTTTTAGATCACAACCAACTGCCAGTGAAATGTAATCGTGCTATAAATACCGGCAAACGCAGTGGTCAGGCGCGAGAGCAACACTCTTACATTTATGCCATTTAATATTATATTTGTTATATCTTACTGCTGTTTACACTCGTTCATATGTTTTTTTGTGGATAGAAAGATCATTCTAAATTACACACCCAATTTTAATAAATTGTTGGCAGTAGCACACTCCTAGGCTGATTAACAAATATAATAAGTAACTCAAACGTTATTCTTGTTTGTACAATCAGCTTGTACAAGCTTTCTTATTGTCCCTCGGTGTCTCGAAATGTTGATAAGACTTGCCTCCCTCTCCCCTCCTCTCTCAGCACATAGTGGAGGCAGCCGAAGACGCGCATCATCAACATGAGGAGAATCCAGACTTACAGGTGAGAGAAGCCAGCATAAATGTATTTAATGTTACCAAGCAGAAACGGCACTGCAGAGATAGTCTGCTGGTATTTGAGAGAGAAAAAAATTAAATCAAAGACATCAACAGACTTTCACCGACAGTCTATCTTGATTCCAAATAATGGTTTCCAACCAAAACCACTGGGTCCAACAAAGATTCGTGTGAGTCTGAGCACGTGTGAACACGCGCAGTGCATCCCATGCGAGCATTTCAAGAGAAGAAAGAAGTCAGCACTACCTTGACAAGGCTGTATAGGTTTCATAATTATGGTTGTCTAAGTTAGACAAGTTGCACGCAGATCAACTGTATCAGATTTACAGTCATCATTCAATTTATCCGTTAGTGACATGCTTTTCTGGGGACTCGTTTCGTCGGCGCATTGCTCTAAAAGAGTTCGTCATTTAATCAAGTAGGCTCTATGTCGTTTTATGTCAACTTGCGGTTTTACGCATGGTTTCCCAAGTGTGCGCTTCGTTAAGAACAACGGAAGGTAATCAATCTTCGAAGGCACATTATCTGTAAAACACTTCTTAAATATTCTTTAAATTTGAGTGTACAAAAAAAACGTGAATTTATGCGGAAATCATGCGTTGAAAATAAACGAAAAAAAAGACATAAAACTGCTGTCAGTCGCCCCGCTGTTCCTTGCCTGGGCTTGGGATTCAGTAACTGCAGGTGGGGTCCATTTAAAATGCAGCAGCTGCACACTGCAGTAGTACCTATAAGCACATTCCCCCTGTTTTATTATATTCAACCAACACTTCAAAATGACACCAACTTCCAAATTCCGAAATATATTGCCTATTATAACCACATTGCTTACATTTTCAAATGAATAATTTTTGTGTTTTTCTCCCTGCAAGATGTAATTAGATGGATGTAATTTGAATAGGCTATATTTAGGTATTTAGGTTATTGGATATTCTTGTCCTGTATGATTCTACACTAAAGGGAATTCTGCTTTTTGCTTATAATCTGACCAGGTTTGCACTGCAGTATTTTAAAATACATTTACAAATACTTTACAAAGAACAGCATGGGCCATTGGATCATTATTGAGAGGAAGTAGGATATTTTCCCAGAATGAAATTGAACTGTTTCTGACTAATAGATGCAACCTTGAAAGTTATATTGTTTCACAGGTTTGTATTCACAGCACAATTTGCCAAAGTGGTCAAAGTGGTGAAATTAAATATCCTGAAGGTAGATCGTTTCTCTTCAGCTTGTCGTGACTCCAGCATGGCTGTGGACAGTGTCTCTGGAGTGCTTTTAACCTGAAGGGCAAGTCTAGGGAGACAAAAGGACAGGAGAGGCTTTAGAGACTGCAGTGGAAGTTGTGAAACTTTCAAGAGTTGAAGAGGGCAAAGAGGTCCTAAGTGTACAGTTTCAGGCCCAAAGTCATGCAGAAGGGATGTGGACACACTGCTGCTTTGGAGGGCAGGAGCTTTTGGGCTTTGGAGTGAAACTCAGCAGAGCAATTCATTAGGAGAACTGCAGAGGACATTTCTTCACACACACACACACACGCTCACACACACGTTCACACACATACACACACACACACACACATTCAAACACACAAATGTATTGTATGTGTGCACACAAACACACACCATTCAGTCTGTTAATATTCGATGGCTAACAGTGCTCTCCGTCTCAGTCCTCCACCACTCAGTGCTGTCACATCTGCTGAATGTGCACATTTGCCCCCCCCCCCCCCCCCCCCCCCCACCACACACACACACACCCTCCTTCACGTCACTGAGTTGTCCAGCCGTGGTATGAGCTGTCACTGGCTTTACGGTGGTGGCCACAGTTCCCTTCTGCCCTGAGCTCGATCTCGAAATTCGATTCACACAAACGCGCGCGCGCACAGACACACAGACACACACAACCACACAGGTACACAAAAATCAATAACTATGTAACGTAAATGAAATGAAAGAGTCCCTAGTTATAAAGGGGGACCTTTAGGCAGAGAGACAGACAGACCAATCAAACACCTACCTGAGGTTACACATTAAAGATTGGCCCCTTCAAACACTTTAACTGCCATCTGTCAGAGTGTGATGGATAATGGGCTCGTTTTTAACCGCACATATGAGTTTTTAAAACTGTTCCTTTGTTTTCCTTTTCTCCCTGCCCAGAAAGCATGTGTATGTCTGCATAGAGACATAGTTCAACTGCACCATATGCAGTAGACATTTGCTTGTGTATGACGACTGAGGGTTTTTTTTTTTTTTTTTTTTTGGTGCAGTATGAGTATTTCAACGCTGTGCTCATCAACGAGGTGGACGAGGAGGGAAACAGTGTGGAGCTGGGAGGGGAGTTTCTGTTGGAGCCCAACGACCATTTCAACAACCTCTCTGTCAACCTCAGCCTCAGTGTGGTGCAGGTGCCCACCAACATGTACAACAAAGGTAGGGAGGGACAGCATCCACTGGCCTCAGTTTCATCATAGCACACTGCTGAAAAACACAGCATGCAATTCCAACAAGAAGTGCATATCTGCCAATAGTTTAAATGTTTTGAATTTAATGTATATCTTATATTAAAAATTTGTTTTTCGTATATGTGAAAAATAATTCCCTTGGCAAATCTTACTTATTTTGCGTCGAGCAATCATAAATGGTTATAAATGTTCTAAGCAATAGTGAAAGATGTGCAGCTATTTCGAGTTAAGAAGGGTATTTTCCTGTAAGCTGGGAGGGCTAGATTGCGTTGCTGGGGTCAGTGGTTTGTGAGTGACGGCCATGAAGTCTGAGGCGTGTGGAGGGCAGTGTCATGCGGTCAATAGCCACCCACCGAGAAGGACAAAGAGGGACGGCGGGAGACAGGTGGAGGTGTCTGAAGACTTAATGCCACTCAGGTGTCCTGACTGGATAAATATGAGCTTCCTCCCAGTCCCTCCGTCCATCTGCTGAGATGTGCGCTCCTCTGCAGAGAGAGCCGCCGCAGCGTGGGTCTGTGTCGTTTCTCTTAATGGCTGCGTCTCTCTTTTGTCTGCTCTGTAATTGACTCTTTAGTGGGGCTTTTTTCTTACACCAGTGCTTTTTCCCGCACCACACAAAAGGCAAGCCTGCCTTATGAACTCACTCAGGGGCTTTGCTGCAGATCGCAGGCAGATTGGGCTGGATGATTTAGTCTCCTTCTTTGTGCTGCACTAGATGGAGCAGAGAGGAGGGCCAAAGGTCAACGTGTCTCTTTGTTCTTTAACCAATAGCCAAGATGTTTCTCTTTCTCTATTCTTCTCCTGTCTTTCTCTGGCCCCCAAACACCCATCTCTCATCCTGCCCAACTCTTGTCTTCCCTTCTGCCTCTCCCATGTCTTTGTACCCCCCCCCCCTCAGATCCAGCTATTGTGAATGGTGTGTACTGGTCTGAAGCTCTGAATAAAGTTTTTGTGGACAATTTTGAAAGAGACCCCTCACTTATATGGCAGTACTTTGGAAGTGCCAAGGGCTTCTTCAGACAATACCCTGGTAAGTTCTCAGCATCTCTGCACATGAAATAGAAGGAAGCAGAGGTTGTGATGTGACTCTTAATTCTGACCATCAATGCAAATATGTAGCAGACAATGTCAGTGCAGTCCTGAGATCTCATGTGGTCTCATGTGGATAATTACCAGTCAAGGCTTAATGGCATGAGACAGCGAATAATTAGGCCAAATCAGAGCTGGAGTTCTATCTAGTGCTGTTCTCTAGATTTTAGACAGAATGTGATATAGTTCACTCTTACATTAAATAGTTACATTTATCATGAATTTTTATCTTCTGATTTTTTCAGATACCCTGTTCAATTTGCATATCCTTTTCTTAAACATTTCCCCCATCTTTATGCTCACAAAAATGTAAAATATTACAAAAGCCATCAGTTGTGCTCTTTTACTCTCCCAGGTGTGAAATGGTACCCAGATGAACATGGGGTCATCGCCTTTGACTGCAGGAACAGGAAATGGTAAGACTGCAGAACAGCCTTCGCCAGTCCCGTCTGCATGAATCCTGATCCCCTCAGTGAGAGGAGATAGACAGAATGCACAAGAGCAAAGCATGGGGATGCTAGGAAGGAAATATGTAGTTTAGACCCTAATTTATCAACGTTACAGAACTGATAGTCAGATAATTAGTCACTTTTAGGCCAGTATAATTCAGATGGCACTGCAGACCACTGGTGCAGTTATGTTAGTCTTAATGTGTGCTAGTGTTGTGTTTTCCTTGTTGCTTTCTGCTGCTCCAGCTGCTTGCTTGTCTGTTTTCTTGCTTGGCTGAGTCAGGGGGGCTGTGCTGGGCTGTACACTCACTGCTCTGATTGCCCTGGGTGGAACATAATAGGATCATAATGATCCATGTGTGCAAATGCTTTATTGCTGCAGAAAAAAAAATCCCTTTGGGGACAATAAAGATTTCAATTGAAATCAATTAATTAGACGCACTTCATGCCACACCCCCCTTTGCATCTCACGTGCCAATCAGTTCATTTCTTTTTTTCCTCCAAACCATTTCTTACAAACCAAAGGTTCAGTGTGGTGCTATGTTCTGTTATCTAATCTGCTATTTCCATCTTTTTTCTCACACACAATTTCTGCCTCGCCTGCCTTCTCTCTATCTCTCTCTCTCTCTCTCGTTTCTCAGGTATATCCAGGCAGCGACGTCTCCCAAAGACGTAGTGATCCTGGTGGATGTGAGTGGCAGTATGAAGGGGCTGAGGCTAACTATCGCCCGTCAGACCGTCTCCTCCATCCTGGACACTCTGGGGGACGATGACTTCTTCAACATCATCGCTGTAAGTCACAAACTGCCCACTTTACTCAGTGTTTGTTTTCATGGAAACACTTGGACTTGTTGGAGTGTGGTCATCTGTTCTGGAAGTTTCCTGTCTTGTAAATGTATAACTCATACTGCCATGTATTCCTGTGATTCCTATGAGGGCTTGTTTGGGAGAAGTGACTTGATTGAGTATGCTGTTCTGCTGATGTGCTTGCAGTATAATCAGGAGGTTCACTATGTGGAACCCTGCCTCAACGGAACTCTGGTCCAGGCTGACAGAACCAACAAGGATGTGAGTTTGGCATCACATTTATTTAAAGGAATAGAATAGACACTGTGGGAGTGTGTTTAAATTAAATTACGTTATTTACATTCTTTGTCTTCTGCTATGACTCCTTAAACTCAAGTCGACTCTGATATATTTAGACAGGACATTTATCCACAAAATACACATTTTATTGCAAAATTGTTTTCTAGTGGCGGTTAAGAAATTAGATTAAAATAAGTGCTGAATAAGTGGGGGGATGGCGTGTCACTGGTGTCACTGTACACTTTTCTCTGTTGACACATTTCATGGTTAGGGATCAGAGTTAAGCTTTTTTACTGGACCATCCAAATGAAGAAACTCTCATTAATTGAGCACTAACCTTAGTAGTATAAAGCACAGATTGGAAGTATCTGCGGAGCAGGTGTCTGTGGGAAAGGGACACTGCAGAGAACGATTAATGGAAAAGACAATGATTAGGCAGAGAGTAAATAAGCAGAAATGTCTTATATGATAACAGATGCTTTACACAATACAAACTGCTACTTTTCCCCTCAGCATTTCAGAGAGCATCTGGACAAGCTTTTTGCCAAAGGGATTGGTCTTCTAGGTAATGCACTGACTGAGGCCTTCACCATACTAGAGGAGGTAGGTTAGGATCTAAAGTAGCATCCCAAACACTATGAATGAGTGTGGAAAACGAATATACACATGATTCCCAAGATGTTACTTTAGATTTTTGTTGTAAGATATGGCTAGTGGAGCAATGCTGTGCTTGACTATAAAACAAGCAGTGCTGTACTAATGGGGTCTGGAGTGCAAAGAAGAGCCTGTCTGAGAGCTGTCCCTCTGCTGCACAATTGAAGTGATTCCCTGAGCAGGGCTGTGGGGAAGTAAGGAGGCCATGTGTCAGATTGTCTCCCGTCTCCCAGTCGTCTCCTCAGCCAGAGCCCGGTGCATGGCGGGCAGTGCTGCTGTGCCACAGCCTTCGCCATCAGATGGGGACTGGGAAAGTCAAAATGGCATGTTAGAAGATTTAGCGCCACACATTAATGTCCTTAACACAGACCTTTGTTTGTCCCAAGAGATCTGAAAGAAGTGGAGATATCAGTGTGGTGTGGTGTCTGTGTGCACATGCATGTATGTCTGTCTGTGTGCGTGTGTGTGTCTGCATGCATATATATATCTGTGTGTGTGTGTGTGTGTCTTTGTGTATGAGTGTGTGAATAAGTGTGCTGCACAGATCTGCAGTAGAATTGCCTCACCAGTGCCTCCCACCCCCCACCCCCCACCCCGGTTCCATCCAGCGCACACAGACACCTCTATCCCAAGGCATGATTAATAGCAGTAATTAAGTGCACTGATTAATAATGTCAATGGAGAAAACACCAGGCACAGGAGATAGGGCTCAAAGTCAGTCCACTCTCGCTTTATCTATTCCATGTCAGGCTAGCCGCTGCAATCCAAGGCAAGTCCAGCCTGATATCTTTGTCTCTTTGCTTAATTAAAGCTTAGCAATAAATATGCTAATCAACTAATTCAGCCTGATAACGTTCTGATTTGTCTTGAAAATGAAAGTAAAAAAACTGTGTTTCCTCCACCTTCCTCCTTGACTCACATTCATATGTGTGGGGGGTACAAAAAGCAAATGTCTGCTTAGGGGTTGCAGCCTAAAAATGTCCAAATACTATGCACTTTTCCCAGTGTTGCCCTGGCTCTGGCTGCCCTTAAGTGGCACTAAGCACTATGCAGATCTCTGTGCCGGCGTCCCTAACTGTAGGTATTTGTCATATTCACTGTAAATGGGAATGTGGAGCAGCGCGAGCCGAGCTCCCACGCTACACTGAGCTGCCAGGCCCATGTGGGGAGGCTGATTGATGGGGGGCTGGAGTCTTTGTGCTCTGTGCACTCTCTCTCTCCCTCTCTTTCTCTCTCTCTCTCTCTCTCACTCACTCTCTCTCTCTCCCTTGTGTTTTCTCTCTCCCCAACTAACTCATGCAACGCCCCCTACACACAGTCACCACACACATAGTCTCTCTCTCACACACACATTCACACACACACACACACACACACACATACACACATTCACACACAAACAAAAACACATTCTCATTCTCACAAATACATGCTCAGAGCACTGTTCCCTGCCACCAAAAGTCCTTCCTGTTTCACCCACAGATCGCTCCAGTCTCTCTTTTCTCCGCCGCGTTCCCCTCTGTCACGGGTCAATAAGCCATTTAATTACAGCCATGCATCTCGGCAGCGGCAGTGGCGGCGGCAGCAGCGGCTGGGATTAGCGCGCCCCTGCTCTGCCCGTTATTTACGGACAGATTATCTGCTCTTTTATTACGGGGCACACTCAGACTGGCAGGGGCCGACGTCAGATGTTGTCAAACATGCGGCCGACACACAATGACCTCTGGTCCTCTGAGTCTGGGTGAACACAGGCACTGTCCCCCAGTAGAGAGAGTTTATGAGCGGCAGACTACTTCAAACAGAGCCGCTGTGGGATGTGATAAGGCAGAGAGCACTCAGATGTCACTTGGATCCAGTGAGTTCTCTCATACATAAAAGCACAAGTCAGTGTCATAGCTGTGCCACTGCTTGTTCGTATGGTGTTTTAGTATGACAGTACACTGTAAAAAGTCAAACAATGGATTACTCAATTTTAATGGTGTATCATTTGTACACTTTTTTAAAACTGAGAAACTCCGTCGAGGCATGAACGATTGAAAATGAGTAGACATGATCAATGTCATGAAACCAGTCCCCTTTAATATTCTGTGAAGAATCTCACACTAAAAATAGTCAGTGGGCATTTGTTGTCAATTTGACATCTAGGTATTGGATGAACATTGCATTTCCCAGAATGCCACAGCGCCAGTCCACATATTGTGATCACATGTTAATCCTCACTAAAATGTGATCTTGAAATATCAATGTGTACTTTAACATGTTAAAGGCTACTCTATACTTTTTACAGCCATTGTGTTACTTGCATTTGTATCAATTTATTTTGATGATGTCACATACCATCAAGAAGGAGTCCCCTATCTGTTGATAACGTTCACTTCTATTTACCAGTTTGACATTTTGCCTACTAAGTGATAAATGACGTCAAAATAACTCAACATGTCATTTGAAACACCTCAATTGGACAAAATCCTCTGCTGAGAAAGACGAACATAGACAAAAACAAACAAGCAACACAGTGTCCTCTGCTGTAGCCACTGTATGTCTTATAGTCTGTTCCATGTGTCCTCTGCTGTAGACACTGTATTTCATATAGTCTGCGCAGTCTAAAGTGTCATTTTCCCCTTCAGTTTAACCAGACGGGCAGGGGGAGCATATGCAGCCAGGCCATCATGCTCGTCACTGATGGAGCTACAGAGATGCATGATGATGTCTTTGAGAAATTCAACTGGCCTGACAGGAAGGTGAGGTGCCAATGACACTACATGGCAATAATATTTTTTCCAGCATTTTTCGGTCAGATTTTCCCAGAGCACTGATCCATCAGCACATGACAACCAACTTACAATATTTTTGTGGTATGCTGGTGTCTTGGAGGGGCATCATCCGACCCCATAAAGACTGAGTTGTGGTCTCATGCCGTACGTAACATCAATGCAAAAATCTGTTACCTCACTAATCAATATCTTGTGATTAGACAACATACACAAATGTTTGTTTTTGCAGACTTGTCTTAGTGGAACAGAGTTTTTTGGATATTTTGGGGGAGATTTGGAGTTTAGTCAATGACATCACTGCAGTGTCCAGTATGACTTTTTCTATTGTGAAGGGTGGCTGTCAAACTTGTCTTTTGGTGCTTTTACACAAGGACAGTTTACTGTAAAGAATATTTTTAAAAAGTATCAAAATGAATGACAAAACAGAAGTAGTGGTTTATTATTAAAGTTTAATAATTAGTTTTAATGCACTACTTGAAATTTATATGAGAGATGTTTAAAAAAGGAGCCTTAACATAATGTTAAGAGTCAAGTTAACTTTTTCACGAAGTCAGTCTAGCCCTCTTCTTCTTTGGCTGCCCAGGCAGGGGCTCCCCACTGATGTCTATGTCAATGTATGGAGCAAAGGACTTTAGGGAGGGGGGGCTAAAGGTCTCTGAGATGTGCACTCGGCCATCTGCGTCCACGCTCTCCACCAGGGTGGGGCAAGACATCTTTTCCCACAATCGCTGCTTGATGGCGCGGCCCATCCCAAGGTTGTACTGGTGGGTGCTGCCAGACTTTGTCCTCAGCGTGGGGTCCACCACTGAGTGGTAGATGGCCTTGTAGTCCTCCATAGTGTGGCCATCGATAAACAGAGGCTCACTCTGGGCTGCGGATGGAGGAGGGTTGCTCTGGGCTGGTGAAGGGGCCACAGATGGTAGCGGGCGGAGGTCTGGAAGAACAGCTGCATTCTTGATGTACCTTTCCTCCAAAGGCTCGGCAGCCTGCCGAAGGCTGCTTTCCAGTGCAAGGTCCCTCGTTTTCCTCTCTTTGGCCTGCACAGATAAAATAGGAAAGGGTTTTAATACATCAGAAAACAATGTAGCCATAACTATGTTTGTTTCAAAGCTTCCTAACGTGTCGCAGAATGTTCTTGTACCTCTGCCATGAGAGAAGAGTCCTGTAAGTGAGGGAAGAACATGTCTTCCTTGTCCCTTGCTGCCAGCCACTCAGGTCCCATCACTGGGCCAGAGTCTAGCACAATGTCGTGCTTTCTCTTCTGGCGATGCTTCCCAGTGTAGGTGTGTTTCACGCCCTTCTTGCATCTCTTAGTGTCACAGCCTGACACTTGACAGTCACAGTCCTTCACTGAGGTTCTTCTCTTTGGACCAGAGGTGCTATGGTTCCTTTTTGAGTAACACTTTTGGATCAGAAGTTCCTTCTGAAGGTTAATGGTGCATCTGGCCTCTGGAATCAAGGCAGGGACATCCTGTGGCAGTTGTAGTGGCATGGCTGCTGTCTCCAGTCTCTGTTTCAGATTGGGTCGCTGTGGTGCCACCTTTGCTTTCTTCACCTTGGGAGCCTACAAGTTATTGAAGAAAAAAATGTAATTACTGTCAAGTAGAGGTTGATTAAACACTGACGTATCAGTGACATGGGATGAGGAAAGAGTCTCTACCTGTGGTGTTGAGTCCCTAGGGATTTGAGAACTCTGCTGAGGCTCTCCATGACTGGGACTGAGGTTGAGGCTGACTGAAGCATGAGAATTCACACTCTTCTGCACAGAGGAGCACAGCTTGGCCACCAGGGGCACATTGTGGATGTCCAGGCCTTGTTCAGCCTGTTCTTTGCAAGGTGCCACTGGGATAGACTTGTGACCCACACACTCAGAAGCCTCTGGGACAGTGAACAAAGTGGCTTCAGAGACCTTACAGGTACTCTCCCATCCATTGTCAGCTGGCAGTGAGGATGCAGGGAAGTGTTGAGGCAGAGCTGAAGAGTTGTCTCTACAGCTGAGACTATCCTCACACAAGCTGGGCACAGGAAGAGGAGTCTGGCTGGAGGTGCAGTCTAAATCTTCTCCGCTCTCCCTGGTCAACTCATTCCCATTCTTGGAGACCGGCTTCCTCTCCAGATAAAAATCATCAAAACGCTTACTAGGAACAACTTGCCTTCTAAGGCTGTAAGAGGTATTGAGGGTTTGCCCTCTTCTGTCCTGTAATGTGAAGGGAATGTTATTCATCCATTTATTACAGCTTGATTTGCCTTTACACTTAACACTCATTTCAAAAGGTACAAAACATATAAAAAAAAAAGAAAGAAAATCCATCTGACATGTTAAAAGTACCACATGAAATAATTTTTTACCTGATCCATAGTGTTTGGTCATGAAATTGATAAAGTAAATCAAACACTGAGGAGCAATAGGTTTTTGTGAATGATTTTTCAAGAAAAATGAGATTCTAAGTTTTGTTTGGGTTAGGTTGCCAGTGGTGAAGGTTCCAAAAGAATGTGATGTCATTTAGAATCTTGACTTGTCTGTTTAGAATGATGTGACAGTTATCTGTCATTTTTATTTGAACAGAAGGGCATTTCCTGTAGTTTTTATTAGACTGTACTTATAAATGTAATGACAGAACATATAGAATATGAGCCTTATTATACTTATGTGTGTTAATTAATCAATTCTCTCTGTTTTTCAGTACTGCCTTTGGATTACATGCACATTGTGGTCATTAGTTAAGCTGTTTTGTGTGTCTTTGGATAAAACAAATAATCTGTACAAATAATACACAGATATACAGCACCATAGTGTATTTTTATTTTGCCGTCGTATTATGTGTGGAGCAGTACAGTTTTGTTTTTTTTTATCAAGTGACAGAGTGAACAAGACCTCAGTGAATCATAATTTGCAGAAGTCTGTTTGATTTGGTTTGAATGGCTGAATCTTCACGGAGCATGTAAGCCTTGAGGTAGCCTATGCAAGGAGTAGCAGGAGCAGGGGGTTTGGGGCACCAGGAAGCGTGCTTTATTTATTTATTTATTTATTTATTTTTGCCTAGTGGATGTTTATACCTTGCGGCTGTAAAGGTATAAACATCCACTCAATCCTCCCCTTTGCTGTCACACACACACACACAGTTATTTTTTTTCGGTTTTATTTGGGATTCTGTTTTTCATTAGCTTGCATGTTTTTGGATAGTTTAATGAAATATTTCAATTCATTGTGCATGGCAATGTCATCTCTCTGCCTCTGACGTTTTGAGAAATTGGGTTGTTACAGCTCTGTTAGAAAATGCTGACACATCCTTTAGTGACATTTCTTTGTACCCGGGTTGTGTTGAATATACAGTTTTCGAGGTGTGTGTGTGTGTGTGTGCGTGTGCGTGTGTGTGTGTGCATGTGAAAGAGAGAGAGAGAGAGATAGAAAGAGATAGTGGGTGAATGTATATGGGTGGTAAGTTGCAGACATATATGTATACATATATCTATACTGTGTGTGCAGGCACCTGTGTTCCTGTGTTTATCTTTCCTTGTATTTGTCAGAGAGCGTTAATGTACGGATGACACCCACCCCCCCAACCCAGTCATTTGTGCTAAACCATATGCTCCTCTCATGATTACATGCTGAACCTAAAGCAAACACAAGTGCCGCAACATGGCCCTTTCTCTGTACTGATGGGATTGTGGGGCTGCGCTTTCCAGCCCAACTCACTGAGCAGGAAAATGTGTTTTCTCCTGCCTGGGCAGAAGGTGTGCGTAATGACACACGTGTGCTACCTTAGGGGGGAGGGACGATGGCTAGGCTGTAAGCGCACCGCACGCAAACGCGCTGGAGAGGACATCAAAAGCCATTTACAGCAGCGAGACAGGGGCAATGTAGTGGGAAATGGAGGAGGAAAGGAGGGAGGGAGAGAGAAGGAGGGAGGGAGGCAAATGATGGGAGGATAGAGGGAGAAGGCAGTCTCGGAGCGTAGTGGAGGAAATGAAGACGGAGGGAGAGGAAGTGAGTGAGAGACGGCGAGAGGGCAAGAGAGAGCGCTAGTGAAGGGGATGATGTCAAATATCATCTGCAGAGCCTGTTTAGTGCAGACACATCCACTCTGCTCCTCCTCACTGATCTAGAGCCTTTTGCTTTTGCTGATCAGGCCACCGTGAAAATGCATCTACTCCTGTGATTGTGTTTGTCTGCATTTGCCATTGCATTGGAGAGTGTTAGGGCTCCCTTTGAGAGGAGGAAGAGGAGCTGAAGGATTTTGGGCAACAGCCCAGCCCAGTTAGGAAGGAAGGCACAGAGTTTGGTGTCTTCAGACTGATGGATAGAATTGGGTCAGAAAGATGGAACTCTTGGAAGAGTACAGAGTAGTGTACTCATTGGAAGAGTACAGAGTATGGTGATAATGAACTTTTCCGTGAACACTGCACTAGACACACTGCTTTTAAAAGCAGAGTTCATACCCTGAAAACTTGTCCAAGAAGTGTTTTTTTAAATTACAGATTACAGTTGTTGTTTTTTTTAAATTACAGATGGTTTAAATACCTGCACTGCAGTGCTTTATTGCATGTCTCCACATCCTTCATGCTTAGATATGTTATATGTTATTTGACATACCTGCTCCCATTTAATGTGGCTCTGGATTTCAAATTGCAGTGGATTCCTGTGAAGGAAATATTTATAAAAATTTTACTTAGTGTTGAGATGAAAAATTTAGTGACACATTCTGCAGGGACTTCTGAAGAGCCTTATTATAATAAAACACAGAATAGCCTACCCAAAGAAGCACAGTACACCAAATAATCTATAACTATACCAACTATAAACGCCAAAGAAAAACGAGTGAGAAAATACAGATTTCATTTTGAATCATTTTTGTGGCCTTAGGTACGCATCTTCCCTTACTTGATTGGCCGTGAGTCAGCTTTTGCAGACAACCTGAAGTGGATGGCCTGCGCTAACAAAGGTACACATTTGCACATTTTCAGATTGTCTCAATTCAGCTAGAAACTGAAAATGAAGTCATATTTGTGTTGTGTGTGTCCATTAGTATTCACAAACATATATCTGTATATGTCCCAATGTATGTGCTGTATGCTTGTGTGTGTAGGTGTGTGCAAGCATGTTAGTGTGCAAGCTCAGCAGGAACTGCAGTGTGAGGGTTAAGGCGGGTGTGTGTGTGTGTGTGCTTGTATGTGGAAGGTGGGCGGGTGGGTGTTCTGGCTGGCAGTGGCAGCTCTGCCTCCTCCACTGAGTGGACTGACATGTAGGGGTCAAGGGTCAACCTCTCCAAATCACTCTTCCTGTCAGAGCCAATCCCTTGGCAGCTCCTGGCTGATGGCTCCCAAATGCCCAGGCACCGCATGGCTGGGCTCTGTATTGTGTGAGTGTGTGTGTGTGTGTGTGTGTATATGTGTGTGTGTTGGTGCGTGCAACATACAGCATGTGTGAGCCCTCTAGTTTTTGCAAACCACAGCACTATGAAGAAATTAGCTCAATTCCATTTATGGTTTATGTGGGTGTGACTGTGTGTGTGTGTGTGTGTGTGTGTGTATGTGTGTGTGCGCATTATGCTACACATGATTTTGTGTCAGCACATATGTCTAAAAATGTCTTTCTGTTTGTGTATGTGTATGTTTGTTTGTGTGTGTGTGTGTGTGGTGTGTGCACGTGCATACAGGATACTTCAGTCAGATTTCCACACTCGCTGATGTGCAGGAGAATGTGATGAGATACCTGCATGTGATGAGTCGTCCTAAAGTCATTGACCACGAGCATGACACTGTCTGGACCGAGGCCTATGTGGACAACACAGTGAGTCGCCCTGCTTGAGTTTGTGTGTGTGTGTGTGTGTGTGTATGTGTTTGTGTGTGTTTCTGTGTCCATGTGTGCTTGTTTTGTGTGCACACAAAAAGATTCTTGTAGTGAATGTGGCAGTGCCACCCCTGTGTGTGTATGTGTGAGTGTGTGTATGTGTGAGTGTGTGTGTGTGTCCTCTCTGTTCATTACCCTTCATGCTGCAGAGATGATTCCTCATTAGGAGCTTCATTAGTTCTGCTGTACCTCCCAGATGACTTGCTCTGTACCCTCCTCAGTCCTCCACCACAATCCCAACTCTCTCCGTTTATTCTCTTCCTCACTCTCTCTCTCTCTCTCCTTCTGTTCTCCTCTTACAGATGTTTTCTCCCTCTCATTTTCTCTCACCATTCCTCTCAATTTGAGTCCAACTGTCTCTTTCACACATTTCCCTTCTTTCTCTGTCTGTCTTTGTCTTTGCTTCAATCCAATGCCAGTTGTTATTTGACTAGCTGCATTCACATATAAAGCCTCCATTTAAAGCTTCCTGTTACTGTAATCTTACAGTAATGTAGCAGCTTCAGTCACTATATTGGCCTCAGCTGCAGTCAAAGGTGGCGTACCTTCATGAATTAGTCTAGAAAAAGATGAAAAAGATGAGGTGGGGCATGGGCATCTGACATACACTCATATACATATGCTCATATGATGCAGTTTGTGATGTGATGTTCTTTGTTGTAGCTTTAAGCATTAACATGTTTTTTCCTCTCTCTCACTCTTTCTGTCTCTCCCTCTCACTCTGTCTCTCTCTGTCTCTCCCTCTCACTCTGTCTCTCTCTGTGTCTCTCTCTCTCTAATAGCTTACACAGGCGTACAAGGTGATGCTTTTCTTCTGATCATATCTTTAGTGTATTAGCTTTGGACAGTAAAGCAATTGTCTCAATGAATCCTGGCCTTTAGTTGACCAAGGGATTTGTGTCTTGACTTTCTTTGGGGAGAAGCTTGTGTGTTGAGAGAGAACTCGATGGGAATGGGATGGTGAGGGGTGGTGCGTTGCTGCGGTGAATGGGGCTCTTCTGCTTTTCTCCTGAGCTTTTTGATTGGTTGCACACACAAACACAGACACACACACACACACCATCCACAGCTATTCATCTGTCAGGAGGCAGTGACTGAATCTTAGCTATAAACACCAGCCAGCCAGCAGCCAGCATACTCACTCGCACACATGCACATGCACTAATACACACAAACATATACGCGCACACGCACACGCACACACACACATACGCACACACACACACACACACACCACACACACACATAGGGAAATGGGTCTGCATATTAGCCACTATCAGACATACTGTACCTCAGTCAGACACACACACACTTTATGATAAAAACACTAGCCAGCAGCCAGCATACTCACTCTCGCACATGCACACACACAAATACACACACAGACACACACACACAAATACAAATACAGAGAAATACTTCTCTGCATATTAGCCACAATCATACATACTGTACCTGGGCACAGACAAGCACAAAGACACATACACACACACACACACACACACATATACACGCACACATCCACAAGGGGTTATCCCTTTAGAGGATATGTGGCTGTATCAGAGTCCCAGAGACACACAATACATCATTCCGTGGATCATTGGCTTTATCTCCTGAAGCTGTAATAAAACTGACACAGGAGCAGAGAGAGAGAGAAAGACAGAGAGAGCGAGAGAGAGAGAGAGAGAGAGAGAGAGAGAGAGGGAGAAAGAGAGAGAGACAGAAAGAGAGAGTTAGGGGACAGTGAGAAAGAGAGGGAGCACTAACGGGGGAAGTGTGTGAAAGGGAGGAGAGGAGAGGTGAAGGGAAAGCACAAGGTCGTTTCACAGAGAATGCTCTGCCTGGCGTCAGCGCCACTAACACACAGGGATAAGAGGCTTTACAGGTGACAGGCTCAGGGGCTGTGCTACCTCTGCACATCTCCTCCTGATAAAAGAGCCCCTACACACACTCCACAACACACACACACACACACACACACACACACTCACCCATTATATTAACATACATTGTACACACTCTCACACGCACGCACCCACCCACCCACACAAACACACACACACACACACACACACACACATACTGTATACGCACAGTGATCAAGTATCGAGTATCATACAAAAACTTAAATTATATACACACTTTAAGATATAAAGCTAGTGTCAACATTAAATTTAGGGTCTGATTATGATTTGTGAAATTATCTCAATTGTCACTGTTCATGGAGACTCTTCCGCATGTCTTACCCTGTGGTAGTCAGATTTGTAAACTTCTCCACTGTGTCTCCCTTTCAGTCTCTGTTGTCCATGTGCTCTGTAGAACCCAGTTGGTATTTAAGATTGTGTGTGTGTGTGTGTGTGTGTGTGTGTGTTTGTGTGTGTGTGTGTGTGTGTGTGTGTGTGTGTGCTGTGGGCTCGCTTCTACTCTCCTACTGTAGAATCCTTTTTCATGTTTGACCTCTACCGGTGTGCAGACCCTCATCAGGGCCTCAAGCTGTCTCTATTTTCAACAGCCCATCTATTCTTAAAAGCATTTGTAGTTAAAGACTGTCTGCATGTGTGTCCCTTGCATTGTTTTCTAACTGTAGCTGTTGCTCAGTCTTTCTGTGTGTGTCTGTGGAGTTTTCTGTGCCTTTAACCTACTCTGTACAGAGGAAGTCAGTCTCCACTGCATGTCCTGCTAATCTCTGTGTTATTATTTGGGCTTTCAGCCCGTGTCCTATGCTGCTAATCTGTAATCTGGCCCCTGCTTTGTGTCGTAGCTTCGAGACAGCAGAGGCCTCAATCCTGTGACCACCGTGGCCATGCCGGTGTTCAGCACTAAGAATGAAACCGTAAGCTTGTGTGCCTTTAAAGGGTCTCTGCTTGTTAGGTTGTTTTGTTGTTTCTGGGGTGCCATTCACTGTTTGCCTTCCCTCTTGACCCACAGAGAAACCAAGGCATCCTCCTTGGTGTAGCAGGGACTGATATCCCTCTTCAAGAACTCATGAAAGCTGTGCCAAAACATAAGGTAAGGCTGGCTTTGGCACAGTTTGTGATTGATAGACTACGTTAGTCTTTACTGTCCTGATTTTTCAGTTTGTGAGAGATACTCCTTTAAAACACTGTTTCTGTCACAGAAACTTTAAAAGTGATAGAGGAAGTGACATTGTAATGATTTTTTTCATGTTTTTCTTTTTCAGCTTGGTATCCATGGCTACGCTTTTGCAGTCACCAATAATGGCTACATCCTCATCCACCCAGACCTAAGGCCTTTGGTAAGTGGCTAATCAGCACATCCAGAGTCCTCCAGTCTGCCTTTACACTGAGCCCAGTCACACTGCCATGAGCACACAACTCTACACACCCCTACCTCTCCACACTCTCCTAGCCACATGGTAGAACAGCACTGTGATAGCCAGACAGTAACATTAAGAGAATAGGAACATGGAAGATCTTAAACAGACAGGGTTGTCCAGTACAGTTCAACAGATAGATGCTGATGTTCATGTAATAACACCCTGGGTGGCCCTTCTCTATAAAGTGTGTAGAATTATTTTCACCATACTGTGACTATGCACAAACTGTATTGGGAAGTTCATTATGAAGTCTAAGTTGAGAGAGCTCTTCTATTTTCATAAATAATTATGGCTGTGCTTGTTAAGCCACAGAGTAGAGTAGGGACCTTAAGCATTGGCCAACGCCTCCTAGTGTGTTTATGGGGCTCTGTGGCAGTGTGAACACACATACCATGGTTTCGGTACCTTCTGTAACCCCTGCCCTCTCCCCCTCTGATATATGCATGCAGGAGTAAAGCCTAATCATGTCCCTGGCAGGGCCGAGCGTTTGGCGGCCAGGTAACACGCCTCCCTCTCTCACCAGGAGCCACCGTCCTGCCCCATCCTGTCTCCTCCGCACCGCCGTGCGTCTGGTCTCAGTGTCACTCGCAGTTTTGTCCACTGTGACCGTGTGTGCCAGTGCTAGTGATTAGTAGTCATGACTATGTGCTGCCCGCTGTCTTCCTTCTCTCTCTCTCTCTCTCTCTCTCTCTCTATCCCTCTCTCTCTTTTTATTTTTTTCTCTCTCCTCTTTCTCACTCTCTCATTCTCTCTTGTCATTGCTTCTTTCTCTCTCTTTTCTCTCTTTCGCTCACTCTCTCATTCTCTCTCTTCTCTCTCTCTCTTTCTCTCTCTCTCGCTCTCTCTGTCTCTTTCTCTCCTCCCTCTCTGTGTTTGTGTGTTTTCTTAAGTGTGCATCTGTTGGCCACTGTGGTGTGCATCCAGAGCTAGACTGCAGTGAGACATAATGAAAGTGTGCTTGACTGTGCGCTGACTGAGGGCCTGGGCCAGGAGCAGAGCACACTGCTGAGGCAGAGGGGGGTTGGGGGGGTGAGTGAGGAGGATCAGCTCTGTCCCCATCACAGACACTACTGAATAGAAAGCCTTTATCTGACTGGTGTTGTCCACACCAGCTCCATCTTTAAGCCTTTACTTTAATTGGAATGTAAATCCGCACCAAAAGCCACGCGAGGCAAAAAGGGAAACTCCAGTCGGTTGGGTTTCTAATCCTGATTAGCGTGTCTGCACCATGTCATTACTCACTGGCCCAGCACACACACACACACACTCACACACACACTCACACACACAGGCCTCCACAAAAGAGATGGGACTATGGCATGGAGCTCTCTCTCGCAGATGTTCACCATGCAGAAAATAATGGGCTGTTTTATACATTTTACTGTACATTTCAGAGGGAAACTATTCTGAACTAAACTATTCTGTAGCTAAAGCTAGTAGGACAAGACTGCACTGACGGGACTGAACATGGACTGAACATGGACTGTTTTCATTATGACCAAACTGAGCTGGCGCTTGTTGCCAAACCCACATTGATTATAGTGGTGCTAAAAGGATAATATTGAATGATAATAATGGAATAAGACGTGGGTGCAACCAGAGACCAGTTCATTTTGCAGTGGGGTGTGTTGTTGCTTCATCATCTCCACATCTGGTAGAACCTCATCATCTCCTCTAGATTACAGCTAATGTTGACCTGTGTGTGTGTGTGTGTGTGTCTGTGTGTGTGTGTGTGTTTGTGTGTGTGTTTGTCTTTGTGCGTGTGTGTGTGTTTTGTGTGTGTTTGTCTTTGTGCGTGTGTGTATGTGTTTGTGTGTGTGTGTGTGTGTGTGTGTGTGTGTGGTGTGTGTGTGTGTGGTGTGTGTGTGTGTGTTTGTCTGTCTGTGTGTGTGTGTGCGTGTGTGTGTGTGTTTAGTACCAGGAAGGCCAGAAGCGGAGGAAGCCCCACTACAGCAGTGTTGATCTGTCAGAGGTGGAGTGGGAGGACACAGATGATGTTGTATGTGCACCCAGGACACATGCTATTTTATGATGATGCCTAAAATAATACACAAATATCAGATAATTGGAAAACAAACCAGGAGTCTGTCTAAACCCACCTCTGCACATACATGGGAACTGAATAAATCTGATGTGGGATCATGGAAAACTTACTAAAGATTTAATGTAATGACAAGGTGGGCTTAGCTAGACACTGGATAGGTGCCTGTACACTCTGTCTTTGATATTTTAATAATTGCCCTTTAATTGTATTCGACCATTCCTCAAGAAGCTTTTCCCCCTGAAATCACAAATGAATGGTGTTTGTGCATTTCCTTCCTAAGTTGCGTAATGCCATGGTGAACAGAAAGACTGGAACATTCTCTATGGAAGTCATGAAGACTGTTGATAAAGGGGTGAGATCAGACACTACATCTCCACTTTTGGTTTCATAATTTAACCAAGCTGAATTTAGCTGTGATTGTCTAGCTCTACTAAGATGGCTTCTTACTTTGCAAACAGAAACGGGTCCTGAAAATGCACAATGACTACTATTACACAGACATCAAAGGGACCCCATTCAGGTAGAAGCACATTTTGCACGTGTCATGCATAGTAATTGCATTGTTAATAGCATTGTCCCTATTTATGCAGTTTGACTGATACCATGGTAGTGTCCATTGAATCAGAATGTTGCAGCAGATGGCCCTGATGTGCTCATGTTGTGCTGTTGCTGTGTTCAGTGTAGGGGTTGCCCTCTCCAGAGGCCACGGCAAATATTTCTTCAAAGGAAATGTCTCAATAGATGCAGGTACTTTTGCTCTCTAGTTTTCCCACCAGCAGTGGTGGATTCTAGTGATTGTTCATTGGTCACACAGACTTCCCTGCTTCTCCTTCAACCTCCAGGCCTCCGGGACCTTGACCAACAAGACGTAGCCCTGGCAGATGAGTGGTAAAGGCTGTTATCTTTCTGGGACCTTGCATATGTGTATTTGCTTCTCTGTCTTTCTGTCTCTTTGCTGGTCTGTCTGTCTGTCTGTATGATAACATACTGTGTGATTGTAGAACCATATAGTGGGCATGATGCCCTGAGACTTTGCACTGACGAGCAGCTGAAATGGTTGTGCTCACAGGAGCTACTGTAACACAGATGAGCACCATGAGCATCGCTACCTGACTCAGATCCAGGCCATCAAACTCTACCTGACGGGCCGCAAGCCCCACCTCAAGTGTGAGTCACTCACCTGCAGCATAAATGAGATGAGTCAAGTTAGCGCTCCATTACTGATCTCATGCATTTTTGCATGACATTTTTTTAGCTTGTTAATAGTCTTAAGAAGCAGCTGAAACACACTTTTGATGTGCAGCAGTAGATTATTGTGTAGACTTCTACAAGGATACTTCAAATGAAAACATTATTTCAGATATTAGGTTTATTATGATTATGAGCATGTGTGTGTATGTGTGTGTATGTGTGCTCACCTGTGTAAACGATTGTTGCTGCTGGAATGGTGCAGGTGACAGGGAGCTGATCCAGCAGGTGCTGTTTGATGCTGTGGTAACTTCCCCCATGGAGGCCTATTGGACTGGCCTGGCCCTTAACAAGTCAGAGTAAGGCTCTCTTCATCTCCAACAAATGTATGCAAATGCAAGCATATACATACACACCCAAGCAGACATGCACACCGGCTGTAGATGAGTGGAAGAAAAGCTGTCAGCAACAACAGAGCCAATGCAGCTTGGAGGCAATCCCAAAACATGGGTGACATGTACTGCAAGTAGGCCTATAAAGATTTTAAAAGCTTAATTCCATCTTGTTTGTCTACTTCCCCACAGGAATTCTGATAAAGGCGTAGAGATTGCATTTCTGGGCACTCGCACCGGCCTCTCAGGACCAACCTGTTTGTGAACCCAGAGCAGCTGACCAATCAGTAAGTAGAGTGCGGTACTCCTTTATTCCATCACAAAGTCTTCATCTCTCTCTGACCTCCCTGTTCTGTCATTCTCACAGAGACATCCTGACGGCCGAGGACACGGAAGGCGTGTTCAACGCTGATCACTTCCCCCTGTGGTATAAGAGGGCAGCCGAGCAGGTGCCGGGCACCTTTATCTATTCCATCCCCTTCAGCTCAGGTGAGCTCACACCTCCTCCCCTGTTGTCCTGCCAGTGTGTAAGTGTTAGGTCTGCTGTTTGACTTGCAAAAGACTACAGGTATAGTGGTCATTCTCACCATTTAATCATACATATGGAATCACGAAGAAGAGGGATTTGACAGACCTCTCTGTGCTATCATCTATTGAGGCAGCTCATTTACTGATAGTCAGTCTAATTCCATAGCATTTACAGTTTCTTTGATTTTCAGTCTTCTTTGTAGTGGCTAGTGTTGGAATGTTTTACTGAGAGAGGTTCGATCACAGATGTGCCAGCCTCTCAGCTGTGTTACTTATGATTAATTTCAATCTTTCATTGTCTGTGTGATTGAACCCTCCAGAGTCTTTTGCCTGAAATTTTACTTAAAGAAAAGTGGGGGTGTCTTATCAGGCAGAGAGTAGGTTTGGAGAGAGTAGGTGGGATTCTGCACAAGCACTCTTTTACGCTGTCTTTAACGCCATCTAGTGGGTAAATCAACACGGTGCTCTTACAGTAATAAGATCCCCTGTGTCCCAGTGTGTAAATACCTTCATGCTGTGGTCTGTTCTTGTCTTTTTCCCTATTCTCTTTTTTTGGCAAGTCATGGAAAATAAAAGTGTTGTTCTGGCCAGCACAGCTATCCAGCTGATGGATGACAGAAAGTCACCGATCGTAGCCGGTAAGGCCTCTGGAGAGGTTGACAAGTATGTAATTGTTTCTCTGTGTGTTGTTTAGTGATCTGAGTCTATCCTATTTCCTCTCAGCTGTGGGGATACAGATGAAGCTGGATTTCTTCCAGAGAAAGTTCTGGACAGCAAGTCGACAGGCAAGAAGCTGCAGCATTTTGTCTGTATAACCAAACACAACATTATTAGAATAAGCCATACTTAACACACTATATGCTATGTATGTACGCATATATACATTACACCACTGTGTTATAACTGTATTCAAACTGACTCTTTGGCCTCGAGTGTGCTGAACCCGTACCGCACTGGCATTTGCTGATGTGCCCATTATTCAGAGAGGATCACTGTTGGTCTATTTGAAGACACTGAAGATAACTAAGGACACTGATAAACATGGCATCCTCTTTAGAAGAGGCAAGCTGTGATTCTGTGCATTCAGTAGACTGGACTGACTGAACTGTGGTTTCTCTTCTGGTAGTGTGCAGCCCTGGATGGAAAGTGTACAATCAGCTGTGACAGTGAGGTAAAGAAAGCACCTCCACTTGCCTTCTCTCTCTCTCTCTCTCTCTCTCTCTCTCTCTCTATCTGTCTATCTACCTATCTATCTATCTATCTATCTATCTATCTATCTATCTATCTATCTATCTATCCATCCACAGTATCCATCTCTCTGTCTAACCCTAGTAGTTGTAGTTGTAACGTTACACATATATTCATATGGCACTAGCGTAAGCAGAGAAGCATATCTGTGGTTTTGCTTTAGAAGCCAACGAGACTTTCATAAACATCATTACCTCTGAATTGATGTCGTGACTCTAAGAAGGAACTGGCCCTGGACTTTCATTTCTGTATTCAGGCCACATTCCCCTGTGCTCCCTGTGTTCTTGATTCCTGTTCTGCTGCTGCATCAGGCCTCACAGCTCCTTTCTGTTCCCACCAGGACATCAAGTGTTACCTCATAGACAACAACGGATTCATTCTGGTCTCAGAAGAGTACGCACAGGTAGCCCATAGTGCCCCTGTAGTTTATGTGCTCTTAGCAGATCTTTTGGTCCAGAGCAGCTCATGACAGTGTTGCAGTTATCAATATGCCTTATGCCATATGCCTAATACACAAAAAGCTCCACAGTTTGAAACTGGATTTGTATGGAGAGGCAGAGGTTGAATCACCTTCTGACAAAGTTGGCCTGGATTTAAATCACAGAGCTGTCATTGTGAGTTTGTGTTGCTTTGGATAAAAGTATCTGCTAAATACCCATTACTCTTTACTTTGAACACTCCTTGCTGTTTGTTTATGGGAGTCTGTGTATACTTACAGTACATGTTTTGGTGTGATTACAAGGTGTTTAGTCTAAAGGATTTGTGTATGTGTGTGGGACTGGGGGATTAGGTTGTTTTTCTAGCTTGAAGTGTATGTAAGCATGTGTGACGATGTTCTTGTGTGGCTCAACAGACAGGGCTGTTCTTCGGTGAAGTGGAGGGAGCGGTGATGAACAAGCTGCTCCTTATGGGCTCTTTTAAAAAGCAAGTCAAACAGACACAAACCCGCCTACATAGATATATACTGTACATCTACATATTGTACACTTGTACTTCACCTGAGTGATACCTGTGTGCTTCTCCACCTCAGGATAACCCTGTATGACTACCAGGCACTGTGCAAAGAGTACGCAGGAAGTGGTGACAGTGCTAATTCTCTGCTGAATGTGAGTACCTCCCTGCATGGGTTGAATGCAGAAGACAATTTTCACCAGGACAAAATAAAGCTATTTAACTTCAATCTTCAAAAACTCATATCTTTAAGCTTGTCCATAACTGGCCATCTGCTGATTTTGCATGAAAGCAGCAGAACACTTCTGTAAAAAATAAAGGCTATTCTTACCTCTCAGAGGCCCAATATACTTCCTCTATTTGCTTGAGCTATATTATGTGACATAACTAGATAGGTTAGCATACACAATATGGTTATCCACAGTAAATACTTTATAAATTCTATTATAGCTGGCTCTCGTTACCAATATTGTTACATAGAAATAGTATATAAACAATAATGTGGCCTGTGGCCTGCAATATAAGTACTATATTAGACAGCGCATATCACAAATGTACTTAGCAAGTACAGAGAACTTGAAAAAGCAAAAATGTAAATTCTACATAGATCACACAGCTGGAAACTGTGTATATATCCTAGTGCTCATAATAGTGTTGTTGTTTGTTTTCTCAGCCATTCTCTGCAGTCAAATGGCTCCTGACTGAAATTATCATGTGAGTAGCGTTGCCAGCAACTTCTCAGCCATCCAAGCAGCTCCATTCTCAGCATGTAATGTACATTAGTGAGGGATTTTCATTTTCTCTTGCCTCCTTTGTTGCCTCAGATTTCTTTTGGAATTTAACCTGTACAGTTGGTGGAATGTTGATCTCTCAGTTAAAGGTGGGTGTGAATTTGTGTGTGTGTGTGGGGGGGGGTGCATGTAGCCTCCCTAAACATCCTATACATTTGGCACTCTTGTGTAAGTCATTAGGCTATAAATCATATATTCACTTGGTCTCTGCCCATTCACTAACCCTGTCCAGCTGAGCGAGGTCAGAGGGGTCGCACCATGATGGTTCCCTGTGACACCGAGTACCCTGCTTTTGTGTCTGAGCGCACCATCAAAGAGACAGCTGGAAACATTGACTGCGAGGGCTGCGTGAGGTACAGACCAAAAACACACACCAGCTCACACCATCACCCAATCAAGTTTAGTCTACTCAGGATGTGGTCTTGGCTTCACAACACACATCACTTTAAAATAAACTTGGGGCTATAACTCTAGGCATATAGTAAGTTACTTAGAAAAACAAAATGACCAAGAAAATATCTCCATATAGCCACTTGTGAACCAACATTTTCTCATTTAGTTGCTTTCATTGCTGGGAACCCAGAGTGATACATGTATGCTAGTTAATCAGCAGCTATTGTTTCTAACACTAGCAGTTCCAGTTTTATTCTGAATGCTTAAACACTAACTGTGATTTCTGAAATTATAAATACTTTTAGTCAATCCATTCACAAAGTTTGTCAAACTAAAATGCTTTAAACTCAGTTTGAAATTTTGTAACACCATTTTTGCTAAACTATAAACACAACACACTTTTTGCAAAACTGTAACCACAACTCACTGCTGCAGACTCAGTTTGCATCTTTATAGTACACTTCTAGAAAAAAAAATCTACATTGGTGTCTTCTGCTTACACAATTCTGACAATTGCCTTCCTACATTGACACATGTCAAAGCACTTTTTGATAATTACTTGACTCAACATTCAGCACTGCAAAAAACAGGTTTGCACTTGGTCTGGACTACAATATAGGACAATATTGAACAGAGCGTGAAAGAGATGTAAGAATTAGAGAAGCAGAGCAGGGATGTGTCGGAGAGTAAGGAGGATGCGGTAAAGGAAGTGAACAAGTGGAGAAAAGGGTGAGAAGAATGAACAAAAAAATCTTACGACCAGACCTAAAGATGATAAGGTCAACCCTATTTTTTCTCTAATCTACTAGAAAAAAAAAAAAAAACGTTTGTGCTTTTCACCCCCTCTCTCTTATGTACCGTAGGCCTATACTGAAACACATGTAAACCCCCACAGTTTGCACATTTGAATAGCTGTGTATATTCATGACATTAGGCTACTTGTATTACAAAGTTATCAGCTACTGAAAACTGATATGCCCTGCACACAGGGTTAGCCAATGTGCTTTTCATTTTTACTATTAGTGTGCAGCTGGTGCTTTGTGTGCTTATTACTGCAATTCCTCTTTGCTGGTCTGGTGGAAGGTTTTGTGATCTGTGTGTATTTTGCAAAAAAAAGTCAGAAATATTGTGCCTAAGCAATCAGAAAAAAACTACTCTGAAGGATACATGGATACACACTGAGAGATGAAGACCTGATGTCTGTGTAAAAATTGCATAGCTGAAAGCATTAGTCTAATTCATTTCCCTCTTGCTCCTCTTGTTTTCAGGACTTTTGTCATTCAGCAGATTCCCAGCAGTAACCTCTTCATGGTTGTCGTGGACAACAAATGTGATTGTAGCTCCATCCCCTCAGTTACCATGGAGCCTGTTGAAATCATGTATATCCTTCTCTGAACTGCCGGTGACTTTGCCCATTATGTGTTTAAGTGTCATAATTGGGGAAAAGTGTAATTATATATTGGCTAGATATGCCATGATATATAGAGATGGGATGTTTTCCAAGACAAAAATGGTGGTTATGATCTTGTCAGATTGATAATCCTGGTGCACAAAGGCCCATCCACTGGTGAGTCTGTATTGTTGTGTTTGGTCTTTGACTCCTGTGAACACAACGAGTCTCTGAAGTGTGATCGCCTCAAGTTCCAGAAGGACAGGAAGAAACCAGACTCCTGTCATCCCTTCCATCCTGAGGTGGGTCAATTCCCAAAACCATACATTCTGTTTGTGTGAACTAGCTGAACTTTCATCTTTACTGTACATAAGCCAATAAGCTACTTGTGTTGATTAATTCACTAAAGATGTATCACATAGAACAGCTTCTACTATTTAAAGCTTATGAAATCCTGACAGAGCTGTTCTTTTGTGTGTGTGTGTGTGTGTGTGTGTAGGAGAATGCCAGAGAGTGTGGAGGGGCCTCTTCTCTCTCTCCTCAGCTCTCTGCTGCTCTATTACCTGTACTGATCACCTTCATCACCAGGTGACTGCCTTAGACCCCACGCCGACCACAGCAGGCCGCCTATCAGAGTACACCATGCTGATGACAAATAGCAGTTGCCACCAATGAAAGCAAACTATGTTAAGACGCACCAATGGAGACCACCAATCAGAGCACATCATGCTTATCCAGGAGCAAATGGTGACCCGGCCCAGAGAAAACCTTCCTGATTTGGAGCACAACATGCAGTGAGCACACAAACAAAACAGCCAACCAGAGACCACAGGTCTTCTAGGAGAGACCATCTACTCACTGAGATATAACACTCATCTGCTACTCACTGCGGACTACACCTCTGTTTGTCAGACTGACTTTATTAACTGGAACACAAATTAGACACTGAGTTGTACAACACGATGTAAGAAAAGTGAACTTGAATGTTACAATCAGCACCCTCAAAGGTGATGTGATTCTGTTAGAATGATTTTTTGCCTTGATTGCTTTTGTCTATTGAATACTCTGATGTGCTTACGTGTGGATTTTATTTGAAAAAAAGAGTGACAAAAGTCCCACTGTTCATTTCATTCTACCTCTCCATTTTTACAGCTGAGGTGGATTTCAAATAGAAAAAGTAACACTGAATAAAAAGCAATGCATGGGAAGACAGATGAAACTGTTGTTGTACATGAGCATATAGCCAGTAAACATGTAAACCACAGTGGCTTTCACCACCGAGCTTTAGGCTGCTTGAAAACCCACTACTTGCCTGTTTTAAGAACTTTGCTTTTATAAAGAGCCTCAAAGGCCTATGTACATTTTGCCCTTCAAGAGAAAAAAATAACTGCTGTTAAATTAAAAGACATATTTTCCACAGTACAGCCTGGTGTCTTTGTGTGTAATCAGTACAGAACATAGTTGTCATTTGACTGCATATCAACAGATAAAATATTATGTTACTAACTATTACGTTTAATAACTTTTGAAATATTAAATGTAATTTGCATTTATTATTAATTGCTGACCAGAAGATCTTCAAGGAAACCACATACTATAGGACAAAACAGTTGTAAATCATATAATTTATACTTTATACTTTAAACTTCATGTTTATATCAACTTTCTACCACAGGACCTAGACCTTCTGCTGAAAGCTGTAAGTTATGCCCTGTTGGGTGGTGTCTGAATCACTCTGTGCTTGTGCTAAACTGTAGGTGGGGCCCTGATGGTTAGACAGTTCCGCTGGGTCAGTAATAGTGCTGTACACATGATATGGGTTGGCCTGGGAGAAGCAGAGTGGATAGGTTTAGTTACTGAACATGTCCCATAATACTGTACCTACAGAACATTAGGATTAGGATTGTGATCGAGCTGCTATTGCTATTGCACTGTGCTTCAGTTTAATATAGAACTGTAGGTCCTACCACATCCTGTCCAGGCTTTTTTTCTTCGTCTCCATCTGAAACACCAGAAAATGAGAACTTAAACTGACTGTGTGCATACGTGTGGTAGTGGTTAACTGCTGTAAGTTGTGCAAGACAACTTGCAAAACTAAAAATAAAATAACAATGTTAACTTCAATAGATGATATAGTTTTACCTATACATTTGTATAGTAGAGTTTATTAACATTTTCCATAGCCTTATCAATGAAGCATTATAAACTCACTCATGATTAGCAAAGTTTCTAGATTATCCATAAAGCTTCTGAATGATTAACATATGTCTGTGTAATTATTTATAAACAGTTATAACTGCATTTATAAGGTAACTCTTTGCAGTATTAACACTCACAATTCATTATAAATCTATTTTACTTCTGTATTTGTTGTTATCATTACCATTATGAAGCTGCAAATATGTGTGTGATACAGGCTGTAAGGGTTTACAATTTATAATACATTTTAGATAGATAGACAGACAGACAGACAGACACATAGATATCTAACACTTTATGAATGCAGTTAAAACTATTTAGTAAACAATCATGCCAACATTGACAGGACCTTGTGAATACTGTATGTCCCTTTACGAAAGTGTTTATAATGCTCTATGTGCACAGCCAGTCAGTAAAGTGTAACCAAAGCATCCTAATGTAGTAATCCTTTATCAATGTTTAATCAATTATGTGTAGCAGAAGTACTTTTTTTTTACCTGGGGATACAAAGGCAGTGTGGAGAGACATATCATCCATTTTCTCCATCTGTGGGATGCACACAATTACACTGAGCACATATGTATCAAAGATATGGATCTTAAATAGTGCCGTGGAAGTTAACGTGTTAATAGTGCATTAACGGAAGCTTTTTATCGCGATGTCGCTGTTAATGCAGGGTTTTTAAACAACAGTGAACTGGGATCATCTTGGTTAGGATTATTTGGATGGCTAGGAATGTTCGCGGGTGACTTGCATGCAAAATAAAGCTAGTTATAACATTTACTTTGTGGTAAAAATGAAGCTCTAACCTGACCAGCCAGACTATAACATCAAAATGTATAGCCTGCCCGCGACCGATGAACCGGACTCAATCCTAGGGGCGGAAACAGCGGTTGTTTTTCAAATTGGATAGCGCTACGACCAATCAGATCAACTTCGGCAAAACGGCAAATAGGCCTACGTCCCTTTTTGAAACCAACGACTTGAGTGCCTTTTTTCTGCTCAACTTTTACAGTAAAGCCCAAGTCTAACTCAACACTACAAATGCGATACTAAAGCCAATTCAAATGAAATTCCTTGGCCACTTAGTTGAGTTGTTGTATTATGTCTCTACCTCCAAAACAGGCTCTATATTGAACACCCCTAACACGCCACGCCACAGCCACCACCTCTACACTGCACACATGGACACACTAATAACACAATTTTTTGAGATTCATCACGATTAAAATTTGTAATCGTTTGACAGCTCTAATCTTAAAGTGAGAGAGATTTTGTGAACATATATATATATTACAATAGCCTAATATTAGCAAGTATAGCACTATGTCATCATTTCTGTTTATTTTATTATGCAAACTCCGAAGTTGAATACACACAAGCTCGCAAAATTTGTGGAGCCAGCTGTGCCAGGTGTTTGTCCAGTCATAAGCAATGTGAACAGAAATGTGATGTGAGTAGAACGCACTGTGGAGCCACATTTGTAGGCTAGGCTACCACCCCTAAGCAGGGCTCAAGGGCACACAAACTTGTTCAAAATCCTAATCATTTGGTAAATGGCACAACAAATAATTGTCCTCCAGCTTTCAATGTTCAATCTGTCCTAGAATAACTCAAAAGAAAGGAAAAAGTACTCTAGAAACAAAATAACAACAATAGAGATGCGTTTTCTGAAGGAATCACCAGTGCATGCAGTGTGATTGCTAGAATGGAGGTAATTCCAATAGGCTTATTGGCTGCTAATAAATAGAGACTTGAACAAGTGGAACACGGAGCAATGTGCTTTGTTTTGGCACAATAAGAGTGCATGGCTGATTTGTTTCAAATATAGCCTTAATTGTCAAAAGATAGACTATAGGGCCTGTTGGCTGTTTCAAAATTATTAGCGTTACAGCTGTTCCCAAAAGGTTTCTGTTTTAACATTCCATACGTTATCTTAATAACGAAGTTTGGAAATGAAATAGAACCTGCATAGTTTTTCTATTTTAATTTATCCTTAAAACAGTCTATAGTGCTGCTGTATGGCCATGAAAGTATGAAATTATCATAGAATATCCATAATGCAACAGCATCCTAAGAATATTGCAGAACTAAAAGAAAAACAGGCTATAATACCTCCTAAGCATTGTGCTGATGTGATCTGCAATTATCAGCACTGTCTTGAGTTTATTACTGCTAAAGGAGGATCAAACAGCAATTGTCCAAAAAATTGTCTTGGTTTAGAACCAGCATTAGGCTATAGATTTTTTTTTTTAAACGAAGACATGAAATATAGTAATTTCTTTTACAAATTGTGTTTGTCTTTTCTAGTCACTTGAATGTCTAGTCAGATGAAAAACAGATCAACTTTTATGACCAAATAATGCCACAAAAAGGTAGGCTAATTTAAATGATTCCAAGCAGCACTGTATAGTGTGGCATTGATAAATATGGAATTCTAAGATATGTTGAACAGGCATCAGGATAAGGAAACTGAAAGATCAGTCATACAAACAGTAGGCCTAGGCTGCGGCTCATCTGTGCTAGCCTAGAAATCCAGACGCACCCTTGCTGTAGCAAACAGTTTTAATGTTATAGTTTGTTTTGTCAGGCTACATCTGCGCTTCACTTTACCCGAAACAAGTCACTGTCTCAGTTACTTGCCTGCAGCTTAATCTCGCAAGGGTCCTCCAGTGTGGTAATTTCTTGGAAAGTTTTTCAGCAAGAATGTATGCAGTGCTTTAAATTCCAGGCCTACATTAACATACAAACTAAAAGGCTACACGTGATATCCAATTATCATACGCCTCATACGCTTGGTGTATTTTGGGGATTATGCACTAAATCTCAACATTTCATTAATTGGAAATGACAGGCTAGACGTTACAGTGGGCTAAACCAATTATTGCTTGCTTATTATGGTAGGCATGGACCAGTGAAGCAACAACATTGGGAACGACTTCCTGACTATCGCAGTCGGGGACTACACACAAAAGAAGTGCACACTCAATAAAACAAAAACTCTGAAAAGAATACATAGAGTATTTCATATCAAATACATAAAAAGAGCACTACTCTTGCCTGACGTTATGCTGAAAAAAATGCTCTGTTCTCTTGATCGCGCACCTCAGCATTTTAAGAGGACGGTGCATGATGTGCTTTCCAAATTCCTACTGGACATAGCCTATTAACTGTATGCCTTGAGAAATAAACTTACCATTTGTGAATTATTTATGGGGTTTGATTGTTGAATTTCAGCTGTTTTGTATTAGTTTTGTTAATAGTAAAGTGAATTGTGAAATGCTACTAATATGACACAATTATAATCATATCATTTAAGTATTTAAAAGTAACAAACAGGAAAAAAAATTCATCATATATTACATTGATATCAACATGCTTTGCACATTAAGTTTGAACATTCTTGCCTCAACACTTTTTGAGTCAACACTTTTTAAATCACAAAAACATACTGTTAAAGCAAACCAAGCAAACTATAACTTGATCATGAGTTTGCCATCAAATGAACAAATTATGTAATTTTGTTACAAGTTTGCATACTTTAGCTTTGATGTTGAAGTAGTGTAAAATAGGCATTTTAAAAGCAGTGTTTCTGAAGAAATGTAATTATCTGTACAAATCTGTCAGAGGATGTATCATACAATAAAATATAGACCTCAACATTTTAACATAAGTTTTGGTTATGTGTGTACACAACTTTCCATGCAAACGTCATCCTTACCATTAAAAAAAAAAGTTTTTATGAAACTTTTGGGCCACATGGGTAATAGGCCAAGGAACCGATGATTAAATTCTGGTGCTGCTCCTGAACACTGTCTGGAATTTGTATTGGGTTGGTGACCCCAATTTCTAGTTCAAGATCGATTATGCATCTATCATTTTGCTACATTACTGTTAAAAGAGACATGGCATATTTCAACAACCTCATTATTGTTGCAAAAAATATATCTGAACTATTTACAAGGTTTCTGGGCAGTCAGTTGATGTACATGCAAACTTCTCATGACTGCCTACAAAGTACTCCCTGCTGAAGTGCCTTTATTTAAAACATTATTGAAAGACAGGCACTGTACAATTGAGAAATCCTGCCACTGAATTCAAAACGGTGTCTTAAATTATCTACAAAGTCTATAGAGTGGACTAGCATGTTCCTATAAAGTACCTTCAGTGGGCTTACTAACTCGGAAAATCACAGCCCTTGTGATGTGTGTAAGTGGGGAGGGCGCTGGCGGGCAGTGTGATTTATGTGTCTGCATGATTAATTTGCCATTCAAAAAAGTAACTGTACAATAATCACATGCGTTAGTGTGTTAACATTGACATATTAGTGCTGTCAATTGATTAAAAAAAAAAATAGAATTAACAATACTCAATAGAACAACACAATAGATAATTTGGTAACACTTTAGATTAGGGTACACATATTCACCATTAACTAGCAGCTTATTAACATGCAAATTAGTAACATACTAGCCATTTGTTAACCATTACAAGTCACTTATTAATATCTTATTCTGCATGACATAATTCTACCCATAATAGACCATTAACTAAGAATTTCTCCAATATAAACTCATACTTACTGTTTATTTGTAGTTAATAAGTTAGTTGTTGTACATGAATTATGATCTTAATATGCTTCGGTTAGTATAGAGCTTATAAGGTAGAAGTACAACAGGAACAGTTATTCTCCATCAATAACATTTACAAAAGATGGTCTGTTCATAGGAACAAAACCCAAAACTAAAAGTGCCTAATAGTGTCTTAATGTCCTAATTACGTCTTTTTTGATTGTGAATAACTGTTCCTGTTGCACTACCACCTTACTGAGTAAAGCATATTGAGATCATAATTCATATGCAACACCTAGCTTACATACTATGAATAAGCAGTAATTAGGAGTTTATATTGAAGAAATTTTTGTTAATGGTTTACTATGGGTAGAATAAGCTCATGTGGAATTAAGTATTAATCAGTGACTTGTATTGACTAACAAATAGCTAGTATGTTATTAATTTTTATGGTAATAAGCTGTTAGTTAATGGTGAATATGTGTACTCTAATCTAAAGTGTTATCAAAAATTTAAGTTAATCATGATTAAGCACAATTAATTACACATTCCATAATTTTTATTTTTTTGTGAAGAAAGAATATCATACATGCCGACCCCATGATTTTTTAAACCCAGTTTTAAATCTACCATGGTTTGGCCTTTTGATTGTACTCTCATTCAACGTGTCCATCAGCTTTTTTATAAATGCCATATCATGAAGCATCTACAGCCGTCATTATGCTGCTTGTATTCTGCAAATAATGTCAAAGAGGAGCTCTTGCATCCCCACACAGAGCTCTCGGAATCTTTCGACTATGGCAACTGTCTTTGAACTGGTCTTGCACATATTGAGCCTTCTTAGTGACTTGTATACTTTACTTTAGAAGAGAAAAGAGACCAAATACTCCATTTAAGTACAAAAAAAGAAAAGAACATTTGGTCAAATATAGACATAATAGTGGTAGGTAGCAGATGGAGACTGTCTGTGCCTTGTTGCCATCATTTTCCTGTTATGGTTCTGTGTCGAGTGTGTCAGTATTTATGTAGCACACTTCACCAAATTGCTTTGAGTGGACCTAACCGCTTATCGACCACGCAATCAAGTCTAGCGAATTTCTTTGTCATACTTTCATTTTGTTAATGTTACTGTTAAAAGAGACACTGCATATTTCAAAAAAACATACATTATTATTAAACTATTTACAAGGTTTCTGGACAGTGAATTTATGTTCTGTTAACAAGTAAACTTCCTATGACTGCCTACAACTGAATTCAAAGCAATGTCTGACAAAGTCGACTAGTATATGGGCTGCTGAAATACACCAGCAAACAAAACAAAATGAGTGGACAAACTCAACCAATCACAGCCCTTGCGGTGTGTGTAAGTGAAGAGGGCACTGGTGGGTACTGTGACATATGTGTCTACATGATTAATATGAGTAAACAAAAACTTTTTAAAATTACTGCATTACTCACATGCTAACATGTTAACATTGACAGCATTTTAAATTAAAGAGGGTTGTTAATCATGAACATCAGCTCTTAGTTCTACTATACTCACACTGATATCTTCAGGGCCAAATCTGACAGTATTCCCTATAGACAGAAATATAAAAATGTGTATTTATTGTAGTCCTATAACAAGAAATCAGTAATTAAACAATATCACAAACATTTGGGTTATTATAGTATGGGTTAATATTATGGACTGAAGAGCATGTTATGATTTCTTACTTGTCCTGTGGGTGGTATATAGTGGCCTGAAAAAAAGAGAAAAGGCATTTATACCAGTAATCAAGCAATAAGAGTCAAGAGTCCACTGGTTTGTTTGATTTTACAAGTGTGGTGTGTGTGTGTGTGTGAGTGTGTGTGTGTGTGTGTGTGTGCAGATGATGTTGGGCATAGTATAGGGCAAAATCATATTCCATGCAATGCTTTTATTTTTTATTTTTCTTTACAGAAGCGATGTATGTTATTTTTCATAACATAGCCTATCTGTACTACATCTGTACTCTACCAGCTTGTGTGTCCCAGCATGTTACACACACACTTTCGCACGCACACACAGAGCCAGCTTCCCTTGTCATAAATGATGTTTGTACTCTTCGCTGTTGTGTATGTACAGTGTGTTTTTTGTTACAGTTTGGAATGGTACTGTTGTTTGGCTATATCAGTAGAAGGACCCACCCAATGAATATTGAGCCCTACTTCTGTCTTCAAAAAGAGAATGCGCTCATCCCTGTAATGTTACAGGAAGAAGGGGTTCTGTATAAAAAGACAATTATAGTTTGCCTCAAACCTTTTACTTATTTTTTCCCCATACTTTTAAAAAACAATCTTTGTTATCATTTTTATTATTGCTATTATTATTATTAAAATAATAATTGTATTGAGCTATATATTCATTTTTTTAGCAATATCTAGAGCTGCAGTGATTTCAGTAACTGAAAAGCATTTGTACAGAATGCATTTAGTTCTAGGAGACGGACAAACGCAACGGTACACTTTCCTCTCTCAGACGTCAGTATTCCCCATCATGTTTCATCATTGCTCCCGCCAAGGTTGCAAGAAACCTGGGAGTCATGATTGATGATCAGCTGACCTTTGCTGATTATGTTGCCTCTGAAGCTTGGGCGTGCCTTTTCTCTATTCAGCATAAGGAAGATCAGGCCATACTTAGCCCAACATGCAACCCACCTCCTGGGTCACTGAACTCCACTGGCTATACTTAGCCGCTCACAATTTCAAAGCACTAATGTTGGCCTACAGAGTGATTGATGGATCTGCTACCATCTACCTTAATACCCTCTTAAAGCCCTGTTACCCTACGGACACTTTGCTCCTCCAAGGAACGCTGGGCTAGCACGGCTAACAACTCGCACAGGTCAATCCAGACTATTCTCATCTGTTGTTACACGCTGGTGGAGTGACCTTCCAAGTGCTACCAGAGCAACAGATACCCTCTCCACCTTCAAGAAATTCTTGAAGACCCAGCTCTTCCAAGAATATCTCCTGGCTTTCTGAATACCAGGAATGCACTTACAATGTACCTCCCACTCTCTCTCTCTACACTGCACTTTTATTACACTCCTGCACTTTCATCTCAAAATACTGCAAATTTCATGTTAGCAATATGGACTCTTAGTTTTTGTTTGTTCTGTAGCTTGAATGTTCATCCTCTTTTTGTATGTCGCTTTGGATAAAAGTGTCTGCTAAATGCATAAATGTAAATGTAATGTAATGTTTAGGCATCTATGGCTACCTTCTGTCAGGGCAAGTGAACTAGCGATAGTGCCTGTGAAAAGTAGCTCGGGAATATCACAGTGTTAAGGTAGGCTATGTGTTTATTTGCAATTTTAAAAATTAAATCATCAAAATAAAAGAAAGCTTTCACATGACAACTCTACCAGCAGAGTTGCCAAATTCCTCAACCCCAAATGAGGGACACTTTCTTCTAGGTGGAGGAGTCGACAACCCCCCACCCAAAGGCTATATAATGTGTATATATATATATATATATATATATATATATATATACAGAGAGAGAGGGAGAGAGAGAATCAAATGGAGCAGTCTGCAGCATATTTAGTGAGATAGGGTGAACTTTGCTCATATTTGAAACTTGTATGCTTTGCATTGTGTAGCCTATTTTGTTAAACAAGAGCTATGAGAAAATGCTTTACTTTACTTAGGTTACATGATACACATGTTGCATCCTTCTGCTTTAAATTTAGTTATAGCTATGGAAAGTGTAGACTCTTGTAATCAGAGCAGAGATGGTGCAACTTGCAGAGCCGCAACATGCAGTGATGCTTCTGATGTGTGATGTCGGAACACCAGAGCGCATTAGAAACAGCTGGGGATTTAATTGGCGCTGCAATGAGGCGGCAAAATCCACGTTGGCATTTGGCCTGGTTACTACTGTTTATGTTGGCACCAGTTCTGTAGCCTAGTAGTACCACATTTCGGTACCCAACCCTACCAAGCCCATAAAATAAATACATGAAAACTCAAGTGGATCTACGTGCCCAGTGAGTTTCACAATGAATACAGAATACAGAAGAATACAGAATGTGGTCTGTATTTTGAAGGTGTATTTTTGTGACTGAATTTGATTGGATTTGGATTAATGTTTTGTCTTACCTTGTGTGTTTATGTCTTCCTGTAAGAAATGGAGTCTTTACATGAACATGCTCTACAAACATTCAAAATCACATGGCCTCCAACTATTAACACATACTGAACTCACACCATAATTTGGTAATTCTGTGATTAACCTGGTAATTTTTTTTGTAATATTTGTAATCAACCAAATATTCCTCAGGAATACAGATTTAACACTCTGTGGGAACACACTAACTCAATGAACATTTGATTAAATTACACTTCCAGATGATTGTTTAATAAATATTACTAAAAAATTACCACGTTAACCACAGACATTACCAAATTAAGCTGCTTTCTTAATTTATTACAAACATCAATAGACAGCTAACCAAACTTCAGTAACACACAATGACAAGGGAGTGACAAACTCACTGTAGCAGAGACATGAGGCTGTGAGGGACACCAGGAACAGGCCCATTATAAACACTACCACTGGCCAAGACAATAGACCTTAACGAGAGACAGAGTGTCAGATGCAGAATATGTCTATGAAATCAAGCACTATCAGAAACAAGGAAAGATATACTGTATGTTTACCAAATTTGGAAGAATTCCCTGCATGATGAGTGAGCCTTAGATGAGTAGAGGCTGAAACTGGGTAGATATACAAATACATTTTAAAAAATGAGGAAATTACCAATAATTTGAAATCAGTCTCTTCTTTATGATACAATTTCAAGCTTATGGTGTGATAATTCAAGTAGCTTATGGTGACATGTATGGTAGGAAACACTGGTTATGGCTAAGAATAGGGGTTTTTGAACATGACAAATGAGAAGGTGATAAGTGCTTTGCTCAAGCACCATCTTACATCTTGTTGCTGCTGCCAATGTTGACATCGATATTGATGATGATGTTGATGTTGCAGTTGTTGTTAAGGTTGTCATTGACATTGCTGATACATTTCTTGCTGCTGTTGTTGTGGCATGACTTGATCCTGTCAAATAATCATTTCAGATTACCACGGAGACATGAAATGTTTTTTGCTTGTTTTTATTTTCACATATAGTGCATCAGATCTGACCTGTAAAGATGTAAGGGTCACTGCGTGGAGAGAGATCTGGAGGTTCTGTGTTCACTGTGTAATCACAGCTCACCCCTCTGATACTCATTGACTGTAGACGTCTGAATAAATCATCTTCATTCACAGCAAAGTGGCAGGACAGGTCTCCAGAAGCATTCTTTGATGGCTTTGTTTTTAGATATAACTGAGATTCATCTCCAGTGTAAAGGTGGCATTTGGTGGCCTCACCAAAATGCTTGGGAATATCACAGACAATGGACATAGAATCATCATGAAGGACCTTTATGCTTGGTTTCTGCAATCTGTCTGTATTGAGAGACCAGACATTCATCTGACATTTTAAGTCTACATGCATCGTAAATCTCATAGAAATGTACCTACATGGCTTCCATAATATAGCGTACTATTCCACAGAGTAGGTCTAATGTTCTGTAAAATTCACTGGTGTTTTATCAAACACTAGAATGTGAGGACTCACCCAGAACAGTCAGTGAAACAGTGTCTGAGAGGGCAGATGCAGTTTGTTGTCCTGCTGATGTTGTGTGGTAACAGCCCACTTTAGCCTCCAGAGGGGAACTCTGACGTGTCCACTGCAGGAACTGAACACCAGTGAGGGAGATCTGACATGATGAGTGACTGAATGGAGCAGCTTCTATCCCATCCAGGTAGAATAAACACAGAGGTGCAGACTGAGACTGAGCTACTTCACAGCTCATCTGAACTGAGTCACTCTCTCTCATGACTGCAGGGGAGATCTTCAGCTGGGGCTTTGGAGGAGCAATAGGTGCTTCAGGGAAGCAAGAACACACATAACCAAGACATTATATTGTACATATTTGGCAAGACTGTATGATACCTGGACAATGTAAGACTTCTAATTTCACCATTTCCACTGTTGACCAGATTATTTTGTTTTGTAGGTGAAGAGGATCACATCACCACAGTCTTCACTACAATCAACCACAACATTTTTGAATAGCCTTTCAAATATCATGACACATCATACCTTCAACAGTGACTGAAACTGGATGTGAGTGTTGTGATGGTTCATCAGCAATAGAACATTTCACTGTGATCTGAGCAGGTAATGTGTCCAGGCCTGCCCATCTCATCAGCTCTTCCCCTGTGAGGGTCTGCTTGCATGAGGGCCCTGTATAAGTATGTGCCTCTTTGTCTACTAAGGAGAAAATACACTGAGAGACGGGAGCAGACTGGGAGTCGTCACAGCTCAGATCAACTGAGCCATTCTTAGTTGTAATGTTTGATGACAGTTTTAGCTCAGGAGGGATCTCTGTTAAAGTACATACAACAGAAAAAGACAAAAATGACTAAATGCATATTATGGTGACAGGATTAGAAACAATGTCAAATTGAACTAGTCATATCAAAACAACCAATGTACAGTAGATTACCATCATGCTAATTGTGTATGGGGTGTCACAGCTTACCTCTAACAGTGACGGAAGCTGGGTCTGAACGCTCTCCATCAGCACATGAACATTGCAGATTGATTGGTGCAGGTCCATCCTCACCTGCCCATCTCATCAGTTCTCTGCCTGTGAGGATCAGCTGGCATGATGGGGTTTTGTACCTACATTCTCCAGTGTTCAGTAAGGAGAAACAACACCCAGGACCACACTGAGACCCCTGACATCTCAGATCAACTGACTCTCTCACACCTATAATGTTTGGGGACACCCTTATCTTTGGGTAGAACCCTGAAAATGAATTATAAGAAATATTAATTACACTAATTTGTAGAATTTGTAGAATTGTAAAATATTAATTAAACTATTTTGTCTGGGTGATAAATATAGTATGTTCAAGTCAAGTAATTTATGGAACAATTCGTAAAAAATAACATTTGTTACTTAGAATAAAGTAATGGAAAAAAAAAAATTACAGTAAAAACAAAATGACATCTGTGGAAAAGAAAGTATTTTGTTGTGTGCCAAGTCTTGAAGTGTTATTGCTATCCTTTTAAACAAGGATGGGTGAACACTGGGGTGGCAATTTAAGCTTTTGATGATGGTGAACCTACCTTGAGATGCTGTGAGCTCCCAAGGATCTAATTGGAAGAAAACGGAGAACAAAATAATTGACACAGTGGCAGATACTGTCAGTAATGTCTGTCGAATGCATGGGAAATGTATTAAAGACTGTGCAAAAGAAAACTTACTAAGATTTCTTCAAACAAGAAAACATATAGAGACAGGAAAGTCTTGATTTACGAAAATATTGCTTGTTTTAAGTATTTGTGATAACATATTTACGCAAATAAGGTAAATGTTCTGATTTTTGAATTCTAGTATCTAGAAACTAGCTAAATTTGCTCAAAACTAGTCAACAAAAGAATAAAAACAAGACAAATGCACTTGAATCTAGGACAATGAAACTAAATTCAGATCAGTCCCAGGGGTTTCCCATCCAGCTCTTGACCAGTCACAGTGCTGTTTAGTTTCTGACCTGTACTGTATTGCTTACCTTAGTGCGCCACTGTTACAACAGCTGATATTGTAGATAAAATATGTGTCTGTGGTAACTGTTTTGAAGTCTCAAAGTAACTCATACAATTTGTTTTCAATATTTCAGAGTTTAACAAACTGAGTTTGGTAACACTTTACTTGAAAGTGTCTTCATAAGAGTGGCATGACCCTGTCATAAACATGACATGACATGCAGCATGGACATGACTGTTGTTATTAAGTGTCATTTGATTGTTGTAATGTCTGCATCCCAAACAGTGTCAACTTTACATTACAAAAACTGCATTACACTTAATGTCAACAGTCATGAACATCCATGTCATGGCATGTTTATGACAGGCTCATGTCACTCTTATGTAGACACCTAAAGGTAAAGTGTTGTTTTAATATCAAGTTTCATGTCTGCAATTCATGAAATCTAGCTCCACCAATGGGTCAAAGCTGGAGCGACATCCATGAATGTAACTTTTAAACCATATGTCCAATTTTCAAAAATGATTTTCCCTAACTGCAACTAAAAACATACTAGCTCAGTGTTGGAAACCACCTCACGATATCTCTACTGTACATTGGCTGCGAATATTCTTGGACATTTCTTACATGGAGCTGTCAGCAAGAATTAATAATGTTCAACAACATACTCTTTCAGGGTGGAGGAATTTTATATGTAACCTGGAGGATTTTTGATGCATGGAACCTTTAATGCAATACAGCAACTCAAATTTTCACAAAACATCACGTGAGGTCATATCATGGAAGATCTGTGACTGACTGCCACAAAACATAGTGTGGGCATTTGTCACATTGGCATCGACCATAATCAATGATATGTCTATGGTAATGCTGTCCAATTATTATGCTTAGCCCCCATATTGCTGTTTGCACACAAATGTTAAAAAGTAATTTTCAAGTGCCACTGTCTGGCCAATCATTTTGTTTGAAATCACCAATAGTGATTATCTGAATAAGTTACGTTTAGGCTGACTTGTCTAGATAAAATAACTTAAAACAAGTGAAATTACCTTCAATGTCTGTCTGACAACTGGTCAGAATGCTTTTCCCTCATAAAAATGAGTGAAATTACCTCAAAATTAGTTGTACTATCTAAGTAAAACAATTCAAGACAAAATATACGGAAACAAGCCAAATAATTCTGCCTCAATAAGTAAATAAATCTTAAACTAGATAAATAAAGATAAATCTAAATTCTAAATTCTGGGGAACACATTTGACATTCAAATGTAACAGTGTCACAGTTGCATACATGACAGCATAATCAAGTCTCAGAAATAAGATGACTAAATGTCATTAGCTACTCACAGTAGACATAGATAATAACTATGATGCTGTACATCAAGTCCAGTATCGGTCCAGCTGCCATTGAGTGAACTGAAAACGATGAAGTACCCATTTGACTGAAACATCTAACAGAGAAAGGAAGTAATCAGATGGAGGGCCACAGGAAACCCACAAACTTCACAGAGAGAGAGAGAGAGAGAGAGAGAGAGAGAGAGATGCACAGTGTCTGTTTCCCATGATGATTTCAGTTACCATCATTCTATCATTCTATTTATTTATTTATTTATCTATTACACAGTATTGCACTTTTCCATGTAGACACCCAGTTGCAGTGTTAATTAGACGGAGCACAAGAACTGGATGTAAGTGTGGGTCTCAGTATTAAATCCAGGTGAACTGATGGCAGCACTGGTCAAATAACAAAATACAGCTCGTGCTCAAGTACATGCACAGAGCTCAGTGCAGCACACAAAAGCCAAATATTTTAATGCCTTTGAACAGTACACACTGAGTTCATGAAGTCACTGGGAGACAGTGGGGTTGAACTAGGTAGATGCTACTATGTTTCCTCCAGTACATGTCTAATGTACATTTGCATTAAGTCTTTTTTTTTTCGGTCAAGCAGCATATCATTGTTATTTGGAATATGGAACAAAATGTCAAATCTGACTGTTATTAACTTGAACTACTACAGTACATTAAAGGCACACCAGGCAACATTTTATGCTGTTTTTAGGTTAATTTATCAGCTTTATAGTCACTTAGATCTTAGTTAAATGGCTAATTAGGGGGCAAATGAAGGTGAATGTAGGCTCTCTCGGCTCCCCCTACCTCTTCTTTGAGGATTTACAGCTTTTCACGATGACAATGGTGCCCTGATGTAAAACAAAACTGAAACCGTCTCCTGATAAAATGTTTATTACCTTTTCGGTCGACGTAACTTTTGAAAATGATCATCGCTGGTTTCTATCTTCTTTGGTTGGCAAACAACCTGTTGGGGAGAATTTAGAAGATTAGTGTTAGTTAAGAAAAAACAGTGTCTGTAGAGCGAGCTGATCAAGTTTTTGTCACATTTTATGGGTTGAAATAAAACCTCTACAGCTTAAAATGAGCCTTTACCTAACACAGTAGTGCAGGTGATATTTGCTGGGGTTTTCAGTTTTTAGTACAAACCCAAAATTTTGGTCATCATCCAACATTTTATGGATTTGCATATTTAAACTATTTGTAAACCGTATTGTAGTGAGCATGTAGGCAGCTTTGCTTTTATTGAGACCCAGTGCAATTGCAGAACATTCATATCATATCCTTGTTTAATGGGACTAGTGATTAGATATGTTACAGTCAGAGATGTTTCATCATGGACATGTCAGTCTCTCGGCTATACAGTGTCTTTGGGTAGACCTAGCCTCCTCAAGGATGTTGTCTCAGGGAGTGTTTTGTTGTGCTTTTATCGCCATCTTGTGGATGAAGGAGGACTGAATCAAATATGGAGCTCTAGATTGGATTCCCTGTGAATGTTGTTACCTTAGAAAAATGATGTCCGTCCTTTTATTCATTCGTTTATTCATTAATTTATTCATTCATTCATAAAATTATTGTGTGACGTTTTGTAAAAAAAAGTGCTTGGATGACAGAAGGTATTGGTTAAAGTCACCAAGCTGGTAAGGTGGATTGGTGGACACAGGAATTTGTGTCTCTCGTTTAATGGTCTGAATCTGTGTTGTTGGATTTATTTCAGTTCACAGGCAGCAGTAACTTTTTCCGTTTGCAAAACCTTATAAAATCAAAATGAACTAACTTGGCCATACTATATCAGCATAGGCTACTCAGCATATATAAATATATCAGATATTTTGTGGTTCGCTACTGGTCCGATGGCCTCCACCCTAACAGAAGGGGGACAAGACAGCTGGTTTCACATCTCATACAGTTCATCACTTTTAACCTGCCCCCCAAATATGATTGGCAGGTTAAACTTGACCGAATGATGTGCCCCAACAGCGCCCCCACCTGCTCCTATTCCCAGCTCTCACCCCCAAGCTCTATATCTCTGAGGTAGCTGGTTGCAATCTGCAAAAACTGCCCTTCTTAAAACAAGGGGAAAAATCTTTAAATTACGTTAAAATAATGTATTTCAAGTTTTAAAAAAAACTGCCAGTTGGGTAAGCATTTTTTTCTTGAGCATGATCCTCTATATTGACCAAAATGGTTAAAACTAAGCAAAATTGGTTCTCCAAATATGGCAATTTAGCTTAATTTAAGTAACTGAATGAACTGAATTTGCTTTGAGCGAGAAAATTTGTCTTTGAAAATAAGTATTGTATGCTTTCAATTAACCTATAAAAATGAGACAAATGCTTATAATGAGAAATTGTTTCTTAAATTAAGGGGGAAATAATGACTCAAACTATCTTGAAATGAGACACTAGACCGTGGATGCAGCTTAGTAGCTTTAATAGGTGCCCATTAATACTGAACACTGAACATGAGCTGAACATTTTTCAGATTTGTAAAACACAAAATAACCATCTTCTTAGCTTAAAAATACAAGGTACCAGCACTACAAATGTTACAGGGGAGAGAGAGATATGAAGACGAGGGAGAGACGGGGCTTAAACAGGACACAGAATGGTTGAGAATGAAATGTCCTTGCACAATAGTTTCACTCACTGCCCAGATATGAATGATGTGGGGACCACATTATCTAAACCAATGAATGATGGTGGTCGGTGATGATCTTAAAGGTAAGAGATAATGCTGGTATTACAGTAAGGAAGAAAGGCAAACACTTCTATCACCGTATTGACAATGAAACGTCAGTCTAGGCTTTCAGAGGGCTTAAAAAAGGGGAGAAAATCAAACATTACTGCTTGTGTTCACAAGCAAGATTAAACACATAACTTCCAATTTTGTAACACAAAACATTTTTCAAAGTAGTGTCCAAAAACAACAAGGCAATGTGGAAAGTTGTTAAGCAAGGTATTCAGCTATTCCTCTTGCATTTGTTTTGGGCGCCCCTTCTGGGTTTAATGCTATAGATGAAATGTCTACTGCAATGTCTTTTGATGAAATTGCTAAAAATTGCAAATTGCAAAAAACTTAGTCCTAGGGTTATTCCAAACACATGTGAATTTCTGGCAAGCTGTCTGTCTGTGTGTGTGTGTGTGTGTGTGTGTGTGTGTGTGTGTGTGTGTGTGTGTGTGTGTGTGTGTGTACGCTGACTCATGCAAAAGACACAACTAACCAATAAAGCTACACTGATGACACAATCATCTTTGCCTCATCGTTAAAGCATGACAAAAGGCTCTATTTGCAGTACGTGCCTTTTTGGGTGCTATGGCATTCGAGGGGAAAAGTTGAGGCAATTCAGTGTATACTACAGTGGTATGTTCAACTGGATTAAAAAAAAAAACCACAATATATTAGTTTAGCTAGACTGCAGCAGGACAATAGACATAAAATCTACACCTACAACCATATTACCTACAAAACAGTTTTATATTAGGGGTTTAACATGCATGTCTAGTGTAAAATACCAGAGAATGGTTCATCTTGGTTGCCCCCTGGTCGTTTGGTTTGCTTGTCCTGGGTGGTGATTTTTCCAAGATGACCATTGAAGCGCTGGAATCATAATCACTGGGCTAATGCTGAGCTAATGCTGTCATCAGCATTCTCATACATGCGTTGTTTTTTGACAGGTGGACATTGTTGTTTTACATGACTTTTTACATTGGAGAGTCTCTTCAGAAGCTTCCTTAACACATCCTCCTGTAGAGATTTAAAATGCATTTAGATATGCACAGAAATGCACTTCAAATTTTCAGCATCCAAAGTAAATGACATACTCCATGCTGGAGAATTTCAAAAACTTGCCAGGAGACGTTTCATGGTCATCACATTTAGCCATTGATGGCTCTGCTATTGCAGTAGAAACCTTTTCCCCCTCTAAATAATATATCAACAATAATTTAAGATATAAACATATTTAATATCTCATGGATAGGTCATCATGGTGTCTAAAAGGCGATGTGCTATTGAAAACCCATCTGTACATATTTTTTGCAAATAATGTGTTAGCAAATATATTTACTCTGTAGAAAACATCACAAATAAACTGTCAGGTCTGCATCAAATCTGGCCACGGCCACGCCTCCTCACTCCACCTCACTGACTCTCAATCCCTCTCCCCGTTCGCATTCACTTCCTTGTGCACGATCACGTTCGCCTAAGTTCTAATTGGTGTCACCTGGTCTCCACTCCATTTAAGCCTCCTCCCTGCTTCCCCTGACGTCTGGCCTCGTCGTTACCTTTCTGGATTTACTCCGTGTCTGTCGTGCTTTCTCCGGCGGCCGCGAACCCCGTGTCGTAGACCCCGCGAGCCTGGACTCCCCAGTCGGTATAGTTGTTCCCTGTGTCTCACCGTTACACATGATTGTGCTTTTGAGTTCGTTACCTTGTTCGTGTTCGAGTGTTAGTATCTCCTTGTTTCTACTGAGCGTTATAGTTTTCCGTTTCCTCCGCTGTAGTAGCGGACGTGACTTTCGTTGTGTTCTGTTTTGCTTGTTTAAATAAAACTCCTTTGTTTAAATTAGTCCCTACCTTGTCTGTGCCTGACATAAACAGATTAATGCTGGTGTTAACAATTAAACAATAATTAAATAAAGGCCCAAACATCTCACCTACTTTTCAACATTGGGAATTGCTAATCAGCAGATGTTATAATGAGCCAAGGTATGAGCAGGAATCTGGAGGTTAAATTTTATATATTTATTTTTTTATACCAGGAAAAATATTGGAAATATTTCAATTTAGAAATTAGAAATGAATCAACCAACTTAAGTAACAAGCAGTTAAAGCCTAGTAGCCTACATTTAATAAAGCAAATGGGAATTAATTAGAATCAGTTAACTAGAATTAATGCCTGAATCTGTTCATCTGACACTAACCTTTTTTCCACTTGAAGCCTTGTTTTCTTATCATTTATGATTAATACAATGGTTAAGATGAAATGCCTGATGAATGCCTCTGTTCCGGTTCAGAATTTCGGTTGTTGTGGTAGCACCCTCCCACCTACATAGGTGCACGGCTGCAATCTTTCCAAAAATGCATCAAACCTTTGTTGGTAAAGACGAGAAACTCACCGAGTGGTCAGTAGTGTCTACTTTTTTGAACAGAATAACTAGTTGGTCCATTTTATCTGGATTTCTAAAATCTTAAAGACTTCTGTTGAGTGGAGGACATGTGTGCGCCTCAGTGGTTGTTCTGTGCTAATGCTAGCAACTTACCTGCCTAGACCAGCAAAGAGCTCTCTAATGTCGTCTCTGGACAGAGTATGTAGAATGTCCTCGCTGATATTAGCTGCTGTTGTGTAGAAAGGCAGAAACGCATATATATATATATGCAATAGTGTATATATATATATATGGTCAAACTTTATTAGTGATATGTCATTTGGGACCCAAAAGGTCTGAAAAGGTGTGGCAAAATATTTTTTCAATTAAAACAAAACTAAACTTCATGCCAGAGAGGCTTCAAAATGGGACAATGCCAAACCAACCAAAGTTGGATGTGCCAAGTTGGCTTCCTCAATTTGGGATTGAATAATCAAATTAATTTTAAAATGTATTTGGCATTCCTTGGATAAATTTCAAATTAACGATTGGTTTCACGTTACTGGATTCATTGCATGTATACTGGCCTCATCAGAGAAATGATTTCAAGATCGCCACGACATTTACAGGGAGATACCTCAGTTAGAGTTACCAACTTAACTCGACGTCCTTGTGATGATTCTCTTGACCCGCTCACTGCTGACGACCATTCTCAGGTAACGTTAAGCCTCAGGTTTTGTTAGCAATCTCTTTCTCCTTTCTTTCTTTATTTGTGTTTGTTTGTTTGTCTTCATTAACGGGTTGTCTTCCTTCTTTCATTACTCCCTCTGTACTTTTAATTTTATGTCAGGCTTTGTATGTTTACATTTATAAATAAAAGGAATACATCGTGAATAATAATTAAACACATATTTTGTTAGAAATTAAGCATAGTTACTGTCAAGAGGTTGCCAAAAGTGCAAACCTTTTTATTAATTGACATTCATAAAACAAGTCACACCATGCTGTTCTGACCAGACAGGCTACTGCTATAATGATGACTGCAAGAAGAAACATCACCTTTCACAGGCTTGTATCCATAGAAAGACTGCTACTGTGAAAACATGTTAAACATAATTATCCTTATGGATATATTATCAGAAACTTTCTTTCTCTCTGTAGACATAGCTCTGTATCTATATATAGCCAGATAGCAAAGATGCTGCTGTGTTTTTGTTCTACCGCTGTTACCATGGTATTTCTCAAATAGCAAAAATATCATATGTGGCAAAAGGGCAGTATGCCTCCACTGGACCGCCGGTAAACCAGGGTACACACACACATATGTATGTATATATATATATGAATAATTATATATTTGATATATGCTGGGGTTATAAATGATGGCACATTTGATATATGCATGTCTTTATTTTACTGTCACTGGATGAGTGTATTTATTATCTGCGTTTCAGAATGGTGTGAATGAAATAATGGCAGGAATTCAGCAGTATCAAGCCCTGTTAGTGACCAGCTTCAGGAGTTCAAACAACAGTTACAGCAACATGAGGGCAGAGAACGTGAGATGAAAGTTATGGAAATGTTTGACCAGTTTGAGGATCCACTTGCTGCTATTTCTACAACTTACCTTTAGGACAGTATGATCAAAAAATGTTTTGATTATGTGGAACCAGAGGAAGTATGTGTTGGCCATGCCGCATCCTTGCAGACAAGAGGAGCAAAAAGGTTGTAACTGTAGCCAAAGGTTTTCATTATGTTTCTCTGATCAGAAGCTTGGAACAGTTTGTTTGTCATCGAAAAATTCTTGCGATGATAAATGAACCACTAACTTTTAATAGTGATGGATATTTTTATGATATCAGGGATGGAGAACTAATGAGGTCACACCCTTCATTTTCACTGTGGCCCTCTGCTGTGCAGATAATCCTGTATTACGATAGAATTGAAATTTCCAACCCACTTGGGTCTTATGCTTCAAAGATCAAGTTGCTAATAATTTGCTGCAGATTGTCTGGTGGATTGCACGCCATATTGTACTGTTACACACAACTTCACCACATATATCCCTGTGAAATATTATGTTGGAAATGTCATGCTTTGAAAATAATTATATGTCATTTTGTTCTTGACTTAGGAATGTGTTAAAATAAGGAGAAACAATGGATTGTTCATGTCCTCTTGCAAGCAGATTGTCTGGTGGATTTCATGCCATGTTATATTGTACACATATATGTTACACAACTCCACCACATATGTGCTTGAAATGTTATCTTGGAGATGTCATTGAAAGACACACATCTTTGTGTTAGAGGTGCAAGGCAATGGCTTGCCCAGAGTGTGTTCAGTCCAAAGAATTTTGACGTATGGCTAGTTTATTTGTTTCAGTAAACATCCTCTCTGGGGTATTGAGACCGTAGTTTGTACATAGGACCTAATTGTTAAGACAACGGATTCTTCCGATCTAACATTCACCTGTACATTCACGGCTCAAGACAGACGCTAGATTCTGTCTCTTCCGTTCTATCCAGAAAACTCAGACGATGTGGCGTCATTGTTTGATGCGTTGTCTGTAGTCCCAAACGTCGCAAAGTGTGTTATATCGGGTTTTGTAAAATTGTCAACTGTATTTGGACACAGACGAATACATGCATTTATTATTTATGCATTCCTTATTAGACTACTTGAAACTGAAGAAACAATATAGGCCTGGGCAGAGGGGCAGTAGGTATTCTTTTGGATACGCGATATGTTATAAATCAATGCCTCATATTAAGAAAGTGAGAAATAGCCTACATAAATGATCTGTTCCAAGAAATGGGGGGACTCAGCCTATTACTAGGCCTATATGGTTGCTGTTGTTATTAGGACTAGATGCTGTTAAAGTTTATACTTCTACTGTCTAATCTTTCTACTGTCAATCATTGTCTGAAATTAGCATATGAGGAACGAACCAAAATTTTGACCTAATCTCATATTAACGACCCAGTGTTGGTAGAAGACGTTTTAGGTCATCCCATACCTAAAGGACGGTTGAATTAGACAAATAGCGGAGCTAAATGACTACTGCTTCTTCAAGAAAAGGCTTGTTTCTGCTGTGTGATTGGAATCACACGACAGATTAGCGAACAGACGGCGTGACAGAAAATACGGTACTAGGGCAGTAACATTGCTCATTTAGAGCTGCAAGGCAATGGCTTGCCCACAGTGTGTTCAGTCCAAAGAATTTTGAGGTATGTCGTCACGTTGCTGCGGTCAATGTGCGGATATAGCCGGTTCCTAATCATCTTTGATTTTGATAGCTTTTTTGCCGCGTCATAATGGCCATACTGCATTCCTTGACGTCATAATCAAATTTTACTATAAATTCAGGCGAAAATACAGTAGACCTATTCACACAGACGGCAGATTCACACAAGATGACAGCTTTTTCCATAATTATTTCTCAATAATTATTTCTCAATAATTAGTCAATATTTGTATTAATTCTTCTGAATAGACATCAGTTAATGTAAGTTCAAACAACTTTGAAAGAAATCTGTTTGAAGTAGGACTAAATGTAATAGATAATTCAAATGATCTTGTCTTTAATTAATTAACATATAGCTGGCTGTTTATTTGAACTAAGTGGGTGGGATGCTTAACTGAAACTGCATGTATGTATTCAGCTTGTTTTCGTTTCCTCATGTTGCCAGAGATAGGCACACTGTGCCTACATCTTTCACCGGAGTATGAAAGACAGAGGCAAGCTGGAAAAGAAACACCACAATGAATCTCATGAGGATCATAACTCACGATTCCCACAACTAGAGCGATGTGACGATCACAGGAGACCCACACTAAGGGAGCAGGCACATTCGCCAAGGCTTCATGTGCCCAGCTCGCTGACCACAACCTTGCCCACACTTATTCCGAGGGCACACATAACCAACTCCCAGACCTCCACCGTGACTCAAGGGGCTCTTCTTCATGCAAGAAACGGGGTCAGTCACACAAAACTTAATGCAGCCTTTGTCCCACAGGCCCCAAAGATGGAAGTGTCTGGAGGAGGCCTTAGGTGCCCCACAGTAGCTGGTTCTGGCATCATGCTCGGCAGAACAGGCAAAGTATGCCCAGGGCTGAGCGCGAGAGATCTCGTCCATCTTAAGCCCCTGCCACCTGTAGATAAGAGGCCCCTGGAGTCAAGCGCACTCAACATGGAGCTCAGCAGACCAACACGCCCAAAAACAGGCAAGAATCGCCCTGAAAAGAGCTTTCCCATTAACTCCACAAAACCGCAAAAGGTTGTCCGAGCACAACAATTGTCAACACAAGCCCAAAATGTTCCCCAGGCACCAGCATCTAGCAAATTAAGAGGGCAACTGGGTAAAGACCAAAGAAGAGACCAAGCAAAGAACAGGTTCACTGGCTTTAGTGACGTGTCAATAAATACGAGTGAATGTGTGTGCTTATCAGAAGACAGTTTTGCTAGGGTCGGGAGCGTGTACCAGGCAAGATCAAGGCCACAGCAGCTTCCTCAGCCTCCTGCTAAGCACCCACAGTCTTCGTCATCTTCTTCAACATCTTCCTCATCTCCGCACCAGGTCCATTACACTTCACAGCCTCGTCTCCTGACTAAGAGGGCCCAGATGGAAAAAAGGGTCCTCAAGACGGCTGTGGAGACATCCAAACAGCTCCCTGTAGTAAGCCTGAATGGATCGATGGTCTGCAACATGGGTGCTGAAGAGTACAGTAGAGAGCTCCGACAGGCAGCCAACAAGCCGCGAGCCAAAGTGCCGGATCATGAGCCACCACTTGTGATCTTGTCTGTCTTGCGAGAGAGCCAACATCAACAAGTGCCTATCACCTGCCATGGCCGAAGGAGAAACACGGCTGTTTCCTTACAAACACGGAGGTTCCCCATGGACACCCAGGACATTCATGCCACCATCCTTGAACACAGAGTTGGGCTAGAGACTTTGAGAAGAAAAATCAAGGACTCCAGACGCACACGTGAGCCAGTGCACAGGCGCAGGAGAAGAATCACTCTGAGCCTCACAATGCCCTGCACCTTCCGCCTCAGGACTCGCAAACCCATTTTTGCGCACAGAGTGGTCCTGAATGATTAAAATGTCAACATGGAGAGCATGGACGAAGAAAGGTAAGGGTTCAACAGTCCAGCAATCTACAAATATTCCTTTTATTCATCTAAGAAGAGTATGAAATAACCACTAAAATATTCCTCTATTACTATTAGCACAACACTGATCATGCTTCATTCTGTTCTTCTATACAGTCAATCTGCCTACTTACAGTCCCCAGTTATTCACCATCTACTGGGCACACAGGCATACATGACAACATCAAAGCCTACAGGGGAAGGATTGTACATCAATATGGACCCCCAGCATCAAAGAATGAAAATCTCTTTCAGACCGAATTTCAGATGTTTCATTTCTTGTTACCACTCCCTTATTAAGGCCAAAGATACTCTCAAGGCCAAAGATATCAAAAAAATATTTCATTTTGAACACCACTTGTCAAACAAATTGTCACCCATCAGTTTTTCAAAACCCTCCTCCATTTTTTGCCCTCCCTTTATCGATCTTTCTCCAACCTTCACTCACTCTGCAATACAGTAATAAAAATGTTAAAGTACTTTTATTCAAGAGGGTCTTTTTAAACCTGTACAATCACGGAGCAATACACATCTTTAACACATCTTTAAAATCAGTGAACTTGCTACTCAACTTCACTAAAACTACTGCCACTGGTGTTACCTTACCACAAAGTGAACAAATTTCACATCACTGTGATCAATTCTGTATCAACAGAATTACATCGAACAAAACCAAAATGGCACCCTTCACACTTTTCACATGCAGTAATGCTATTTCAGAGGCTTTTACCAGCTACAGACTGCCAAAGTTATGATCAGCAGGCCAACAGTGCATCATAGTGCACTAGTGTTCCCTTTTGTTTTTTTTTCCAGCACTGAGCAAATTGAAATTTTTTGCATGCTTCAGCACTGTGAGCTTCCTTTCATAGTCGATATTCAATATTTGGCCAGTGTTTTTTTTTCCAGCTGTTTGCTATTTGGTTGGTAATTAACAAACTTGCATGAATGAAATGATGCCTGCAATTAGCCTCCATGAGGAACAACAGGACACCACTTAGTTGCCTGTTCATGTTAAAGCTTAAAAGCAGAAAATCCCAATGATGGGAAAAATACAAGGTTTTATGAGAATGTGGTGGGAGGAGAAAGAGAGGGGTTATAGCCTAATGGTTTCACACAGCCAGCATAAACTTGTAAAGTACAGTAAATAAAACAATATGTTAATTGAAATCACATAATTAGTCCAGTCAGTTAGATGCTTTGTTGAAGCCCTACTTAAAACCTGTGCTAGGTTACAAAGGTGAACTAAATGTTTGCATTCTTGTCTGTGATACATCCCTAAAACATTAAGGATGGTACATGTAATAGATATCATAGACATGGTTTGTGCTCCCATCCATTAGTGAGCAAAAGGGTTTTCCACAGGTCCTGAGGAAAGGAAGCAGATAGACAGCTAAACTACACTGACGTCTAGTGGTGATCAAAGGTGTAGCAGGGGTTGTATACTGTATGATGCAGTTGTATATTCTGCAGTCAGGTATAGGCTAAATAGACAATACAAAAAATAGTACTGCATGAGTCTGCATGAATTTTTCCCAAAAATGCAGCAAAAATATTTTTTGTAATCTGCGGTGTCAGATTACTATAGAATTTGGAGTGTGTGAGGGTCTAAAGAAATGTGGAGAAAGACCATCAAAAAGTATTCAAAACAAAGGGCAAAACAACTCAGTTATCAGAATAGTTTGCTGAAATTGAGCCGGACACAACCACAAGGACACAACCAAGTTGTTTAAAATTTGTGTTTATCGAATGTTTAATTCTATGTTGTCCAGACGACCTTGTTGAGACTTATTTTTTCTCTATGTTGTCCAGCTGACCTCGTCAGACTACTTCTGCAGGTAAAAGAATGACAGATCATTCACTGTGCCCTTGGTTATTGAACACAGACAATACTCGCACTGATCTAAATGTTAGTTTTATGGCTATTTAGTTGACCTACATTATGCAATATGATCCACTGGTGAGTTAACCTTTCCCCTTAAATCATTTAGAAGAGTTGTTGTCATCTATTGACTCATATAAGTCCTTACAACCTTAATCTTATCTGATTGGAGAAATCTGTGGAGAAAAGGCAGTAAACACTATGCCCCCCCCCCCTCCCAAAAAAAAACAAAACAAAACAAAAAACAATTTAGTCCTTATTAGAACTGAATGGTTTAAAGGAAGAATATGAAATCCTTGAAAAAATGCTACATGCAACCTAGATTTGGAAAATGTGCCATAGAAAAGGTCCTGCCCACCTTCAACCTTTCCTCCCAAGCCAAGTTTGCCTCTTAACACACTTGCAAATGTAAAAGGCTTGTTTATTTGACAGACCCATCATCATCCATTTGTTACCAGCAGAGTTTTCAGGATGCTTACAAGAGATTTTTGCTGCTTCCACAGGATCCACAGGTTTTAATTTTGATTTCCGAGCATTAAATTAATTGATTAGGATTGGAGTGGGAGAAATGATCTCATACCCCTCCTTTTAATCTCATCACTCTTATTCTAGGATACCAGAACGTGTGCTTAAGTTAGCAAAGCACCAATGAAAATAGGTGCTTGATAACCCACTGAAAGGCTCAGTGTGTTGATTCATTATGGTTTGCTTTAGTTTCATTTATTAGGCTCATTATGGTCTTTTCAGGTCACAACCTACAATAGTAAAAGTATAATAAAAAACATTAAACTGCACCATAGCCTAAAACACCACAGGTCACTAAAAATCCCTACACAAATTAAGAAGAAAAGTTAAATTAGGCCTATATATGTGGTTGGGCATTACTGATTATAGTGTGTGAAGATGTAGGTATTATACTTTTTAAATGTTTAATGTTTATGGGACAGTTCTGTATAGATTAAAAAGCAAAATAGCGCCCCCACGGAATATCGTAACTGCAACCAACAATACCCAATATCAAGGTCAAGTTTAAGGTGGAACTGTTTCGAATACGTAGCTGTAAGTAAGAAGGCAACTTGGGTCTTGTCCCATACGGGACTTTTGCCTTATCGTCAGTTCTTCTAGTTTGGAGTATTTTACTTGCCAAGACATCTAGACATAACCTAGCGGTACTAAATAGTTTTGCTCAGCCTGGACATCTAGCTATGAGCTATAGGGCCTCAGTAAGTCTTCTTCCAAGTTTTGGTCAGACCAATCACATCGCTTTGTCCTTAAAGAGACTCGCCTAGATGTACCCTTGCAGTAGCTTATTAGCATTAAGACAATTTGACTCAGCCCCTTGGATTGAGCCCGGTCTATCAGTCATGGCCAGACCATACATTTTGGTGGTATAGTCTGGTTTGTCAGGCTACCCTCAAAAGGCAATGGTATTCATTGTTTTCCTATGCTTTTTTAACAGCCTTTTGCATTCCCTCACAAGAACTGTGGTTTTCTCATGCATTTTCTTGAAACAGTTAATGCAAAACTATTATTAGGAGGAGTTATTAGGAAGAATGCAATAGAAAAAAGAATATTTTTTCACCACTGATTTTCCACTATTATTTCCCTTTCATAAGGTTAATGTGTTCTCTTGTATAAATGACCGCCACAGACACTCCCAGTGGGTCTGCCATCAGAAACTGAACCATCTCTGCTCTCTGTGTTGTTTCTGTTAGGTTTCTGATGTTCAGTCATGGAGAGACATCTCTCCATTGTTCTTCTAGGAAAAGCAGGAGTTGGTAAAAGTGCTTCAGCAAATACTATTTTTGCTTCAAAGAACAAGCTAAGAATTTGCTGCAGATTGTCTGGTGGATTGCACGCCATATTATATTGTTACACACAACTTCACCACATATGTGCCTGTGAAACATTATGTTGGAAATGTCATGCTATGGAAACAATTATATGTCATTGTGTTCTTGACTTAGGAATGTGTTAAGATAAGGAGAAATGATGGATTGTTCATGTCCTCTTGCAAGCAGATTGTCTGGTGGATTTCATGCCATGTTATATTGTTACACACAACTCCACCACATATGTGCTTGAAATGTTATCTTGGAGATGTCATTGAAAGACACACATCTTTGTGTGTATATAATATGTCTATATGTCTATAATGTGTCTATAATAAAGAGGTTTGCTTAACATTGCGTGTCACTGTTCTTGAATTAAGAATATGTTAATAGCTTAAAATAAAGAGAAAAGATGGCTTGCTCAGATATAGCACATTGTTGGAGCTAATTTCTGGATCAATTCAGCCCAGAATAAGAGACTCTTGCTGAGGCAAGAGTCCTCCAGAGCATACCCAGTCTCGGATCATGCATGCATTTCCTTCATTGTTCCTGTTCACATGCCACAAGGATCACTGCCGTGATATACAGTATATAATTGACAATAATGCCATGCTCTTAATGGCCGAGCAAACATTTTAGACTCCTGCTGTGCAAAGGCACTGTCTCTTGATGATTTAACAGATAATCTAAACACTGTCATGTAATCACTGCTCAAAAGGACTTGTAGAAAGCTTGAGCACAAATGGAGATCTGACTTTTTGAAAAAAATAAAATAAAAAGGCTCCCTCTCCGCTACAAGAACAACATTTTCTAACCTGATGAATTCTAAAAACAGGTAAAAAACGTCCTGTCAGCAATGATCATGTGCCCCTACTTCTATAGCACAGAATTTACCACTGACAATTTTTTAACACCCCACCCTTGCACTCACAACCCAGGTGTGCAAGTTCTGCACGCTCCCCTTGCCTTGCCGCCGTAGTTTTCCTGTTATAGTTATTTATTTACAAAGTTATTTAATAATTTACAAAGTCTATTCAGTGGACTAGCATGTCGCTAAACGTATCTGCAGTGTGCTGCTGAAATACACCCTCAAACAAATCAAAGAGAATGGATGAACTCGACCAATCACAGTCCTTGCGGTATGTATGTATAAGTGAAGGGGTTGCTGGCAGGTAGTGTGACTTATGCATCTGCATGATTAATTTGCGTTAAATAACTTGTTAAAATCTGACATTAATCATATGCATTAACATGTTAACATTGACAGCACTAGAACTTAGTTAAATTGTCAAAGCCTACAACCTGCCAGTTGGAATACCGTCTGCTGTGTTTAAAGAACTGCTCCTTGTCCTTAGTAGCTCATCTCATCATTAACAGGTCACTTGCTGTTGTGAAACAACTCACAGCTAGTGATGGCCAGATTGTATTGAGAAAGATGGTAGATAGGGAGCAAAGTGGGAATCAGTTCCGATCTGCATAAATAGGCATGTTGCTGACATAATTGGCTGTAGTAGATTAGTGGAAGCACTAGGCCGCGCTAGCCTGGCTAGTAGATAGTAATGTGCACTGACATAAGCTCGAGGCTTGTGTCAAAATGGAGAGATCACGTGATATGTTTGAAGCTACTGCTTTGAGATGGGGTTTGATTTTAGTGGGACATCTCGACTATAAAGATGTCCCATAAAGAATACTCACTTGTGAGTTTTTGTCAGTGGTTGGACAGTTTTTGAACAGAGTTTTTTTGTAGTTGATTGCAAGTTGTGCATTATTCTATAGAGATAAACAAGAAGAAGAAATGTTTGGGAGTACTTTGATCATATTTCTCCATAGGTAAGCTATGCAATAGTTTAAAAGGCTATAGACTATGTTACTAATTAACAAATTTCTAATTAAGTAGGCCAAGGCCTATTGTTTATTAGTAGCCTAATGTCATGTCCACAAAACGCATTTCCATAACGTCACTTTCAGTGATGAGAACACTGGTTTTTCCTATTTCTAGTATTCAAAGAAATGTAGCACAGTAGGAAATGCGCCTGAGACTACCTCATATAAGCAGGGTGCCATTAACAGTGTGCTAATGTGCTTAGATAATTCCTTTCAAAGTCCATCATTTCATACAATTAAGACATGTAGACTTGACAGATGTTTCCTGTTGCATGTTTGTTTATTCACCACTAGATGGCCGTAGTGAACATTTGAAGCTTATATGAGCCTTCAAGAAATTAACCATTTTGCAACACATTTGCTGAAAAGTTTCAAAGCATCTCATCTCACCTTCACTACTCACAGCCCTCAATCTTACAATCCTTTATTTGAGAAATTTTAGTCTGGATTTCGGTCTGGTCACTCTACAGAGATAGCTTTGACCAGAGTTCCCAGTGACTTATTACTTGCAAGCGATGCTGGCCAAGTATCCCATGCCTTTTCCATCTATATGCTACCACTAGGCACCATAATAAGCAGGTCTGATGTGAATTTACACTCTTATGCTGATGACACACAATTGAATGTTCCTGTACAACAGAATGACCATTCTAAGCTTATTAAGTTCCAAGCATATCTGTCTGAGATTAAGAAATGATTGTGTAAGAACTTCCTGTTAAATTCTGACAAAACAGAGCTATTTATATTGAGAACAGTTAAGGGTAACAACCTACCTGATGATCTGTCTTCTGCCTGAGAGCTCAAAAACCTAAATTTCCAGCCCCATGTCAAAGCTGTCACCAGAACAGCTTTCTACCATCTAAGCAATATTGCTAAGATCAGATTTATACTTTACTCATTTCTGAGGGCAATGCTTTCAGCTATTCATGTTGTTCAAACTGTCCTATGTGCAATGTCAACTTGTTACAAGTCCAAATGTGATATACAATTTTGGTTGTTAGCTTCATTAGCTTGCTAAATAGCTATCTTCATTCATCACCAGTCTAAATGTAGCTGACTTTAGCTTGCTAAACTTAGTTAATCAGCTGTATCTATAGCCTTTCCTCTGTTCACTGATTGGTCAGCCAAAAATTAGTCGAAGCAAACCTTGGAGAGATCCCTTGGAGAGATCCCTGACGCAGAACCATAGATAAATGCGATATTGAGACCAAGGCAGTGCAAGCCTGGCTAAGCCTGAACCACATTAGGAAGAAGGAGAGAGAAAGATCCCCCATATCCAAGGGATGGCAGCAATGGATGCATAAAATGTCTCTGGACGGAATTGGATAAACAACAACCAGACAATCTCTGTTATTTACTAGAACTGACATCATGTTATCATCATGTTAAGCTTGCCCAGAGACTCACATGCCTGTATCAGACAGACTGATGTGACTGGTGCCTGGGATTTGGGGAAATGGCTATAATGAACTCAATGACTCATAGCCCGACAGTCCTGAAGAGCAAATTCAAATTTTGCAGTGATCAATCTGAAGAGGCAAGTTGTGATTCTGTGCATGCAGTAAACTAGATTGATTCAGCTGTGGTTTCTCTTCTTGTAGTGTGCATCCCTGGATGGAAAATCAGCTGTGAATGAGGGAAGGCTGTAGCCTGACAAGCCAGACTATAATATGAAAATGTATAGTCTGGCTACAACCAATAGACTGGGCTCAATCCAAGGGGCGGAAGGCAGTTGCAGTTGAGTGATGTGATTGGTCCGACCGAACTCGGGAGAACAGCTACTGAGACCCTATGGTTAGTATGGTCAGTACCTACTTTGCTTTTCGAAAACAAAAACACACACACACACACAGAAAGAGAGAGAGAGAGGCAACCGCATTCTCACTGAGATACATTCACCATAACATCAACAAATCCTGGACTCTTTTCCCTCAGTGGTTCTCCCCTCCACCAATCATCCATCATCATATCACCACTTTAACTTTTACTATCAATGTTGTTTTGTCTCATCATCTCAAACCATTTGTCCTGTCTCTCTCTATCTGTCTGTCTGTTTGAATGTTTATTAGTGGTGGGGTAAGATAAGAGAAAGCTGGAAACATTGACTGTGACTGTATGAGGTACAGCAGTTTAAAATACCCATCGGTACACACCATCACCCAACCAACTTCTCACTCAGGATGTGGTATTTGCTACAATACCTTTGGTGTGCAGTGCAACAATGATATCAACCAAGTTTAAGCTTGAAAGCCCACAACTACTTTCGCAACTTCTGTTTTTAAAACATTGCTTTTATAAAGAGCATTAGGGCTCCAAAGACCTGTACATTTTTTGTCCTCTAGAGAGAAAAAGACATTTCACTGTTGCCTGGAGTCTTTGTGAAAGTCTACAGAAGGTCATTATTTCACTGCAACAGATAAATATTTGCATTTATTATTGATTGTAGACAGAAGAGAAAATCAAAAAGAGAAGATCTATGGGATAATAATGTATTTTCCAGCACTTATGTAAAATTAAGTCTAGACAGGGCAAACAGGACCCCCATGCGATATATTTGTTACACACTACAAAAGAGAATCTTATTTTATATAAACATAGCCAACAGGCATAACTAGGTTGTCTTTGGAATGGGAACCAGATCCACATTATATTGTAGACATTTTGCAGACTGAACATGTGGACACAGACAGTTGGTGTTTCCAAAATGACATACTGCTGCTACTTACTGCATAATGATGTAAGGGACCTGAGGCATTGCTAGATTTTTTTTCACTACCAAAAACGTTGCTCTCATGTTATTACTGTGCTAATTTACTAAACCAAGCCCTTGTAAATAGTAAAATGAGAGCACAAGTCAAATACACATTCTCTTAAGACAAAAGTGTTTTGTAATGGTACCTGGTAGCAGTACAGCAGTTACAGTACACCATTTTGGAAACACCCAGCAATTATTGTATGTCTGAAAGAGACTGAAAACGCTGACACGTTAAGACAAGTTATTCTCTCAGACATCGTGATCTTAACACAACTGAGTGACTGATTTCACAAGCTCAGGACTACATTACTCAGACTACTCAGATTATTCTCGCTCCATCAATGCAGTCCTTGTTCAAGAGTGTCTCTCACCAGTTATTGTAGACATAGGTCTTCAAGGACGGGCCAAACAGAAGGTCCTAAATATTACAGACTGCTGCTGTAAAGGAACATAGAAAATGTTTTATTTGTTCCTGCTCTAGAAAACACATCGAAAGATAGTTTATTGTACTTACTGGATGTCTTCTGGCCTTGTCAGCGTTATCTAGAAAATAGAATATACACGAGAAGAATATAATCACAAACGAGTAAGGACCCATAATTACACAGTAAAAATGCACATTAAATTAGGGGAGTTGTTACATCATATTTATGCCATGATGTTCAGTGTACCAACCAATGTAACAAAATGTTACATTAATGTTATTTATGCTATGCTATGTTTTTCTATCACATGTACTAACAATCAGCAGGCCTAACACATAACGCACAATTCTATGATGTATATTATATTTTTTAACATGGCACAAGGTTCACAAGGTAATAAAATGTGTCACTTTATGCCAATGTTTGTAACTGGGTCACCTAACTACACCTACCCAAATAAACAGGGTGCCTGACACTGTACAACCAGATGTGTTGTTTTTATGACAACACCTGCCAAAAAATATTGTGCCATGTTTGCAATAAGAGATGTGTGACATCTGACCTGTAAAGATGTAAGGATCACTGCGTGGAGAGAGATCTGGAGGTTCTGTGTTCACTGTGTAATCACAGCTCACCCCTCTGATACTCATTGACTGTAGACGTCTGAATAAATCATCTTCATTCACAGGAAAGTGACAGGACAGGTCTCCAGAAGCATTCTTTGATGGCTTTGCTTTTAGATATAACTGAGATTCATCTCCAGTGTAAAGGTGGCATTGGGTGGCCTCACCAAAATGCTTGGGAATAGCACATGCAATGGACATAGAATCATCATGAGGGACCTTTATGCTTGGCTTCTGCAATCTGTCTGTATTGAGAGACCAGACATTCATCAGACATTTTAAGTCCACATTCATCTTAAATCTCTTAGAAATGTACCTACATGACAATATAGCGTACTATTCTGCAGAGTAGGTCTAATGTTCTGTGAAATTCACTGGTGTTTTATCAAACACTAGAATGTAAGGACTCTCACCCAGAACAGTCAGTGAAACAGTGTCAGAGTGGGCAGATGCAGTTTGTTGTCCTGCTGATGTGTGGTAATAACAGCCCACTTTAGCCTCCAGAGGGGAACTCTGACGTGTCCACTGCAGGATCTGAACCCCAGTGAGGGAGATCTGACATGATGAGTGACTGAATGGAGCAGCTTCTATCCCATCCAGGTAGAATAAACACAGAGATGCAGACTGAGACTGAGCTACTTCACAGCTCATCTGAACTGAGTCATTCTCTCTCATGACTGCAGAGGAGATCTTCAGCTGGGGCTTTGGAGGAGTGACTTTTGCTTCTGGGAAACAAGAACACACATTTTATTACACATATTTGGTAAGACTGTATGATACCTGGCCAATGTAAGACTTTTCTGGAATTTAAAAACTTTAAAAGAAGAAACAGTACAGTATTTGTTAGACTTCTAATTTCACCATTTCCACTGCTGACCAGATTATTTTGTTTTGTAGGTGTAGAGGATCACATCACCACAGTCTTCACTACAATCAACCACAACATTTTTGAATAGCCTTTCAAATATCATGACATATCATACCTTCAACAGTGACTGAAACTGGATGTGAGTGTTGTGATGGTTCATCAGCAACAGAACATTTCACTGTGATCTGAGCAGGTAATGTGTCCAGGCCTGCCCATCTCATCAGCGCTTCCCCTGTGAGGGTCTGCTTGCATGAGGGCTCTATATAAGTATGTGCCTCTTTGTCCACTAAGGAGAAAATACACTGAGAGACAGGAGCAGACTGGGAGTCGTCACAGCTCAGATCAACTGAGCCCTTCTTAGTTGTAATGTTTGATGACAGTTTTAGCTCAGGGGGGATCTCTGTTAAATGACATATAACGGAAAAAGACTAAAATGACTAAATGCATATTCTGGTAATGCGATTACAAACAATGTCAAATTGAACTAGTCATATCAAAACAACAAATGTACAGTAGATTACCATCATGCTAACTGTATATGGGGTGTCACAGCTTACCTCTAACAGTGACGGAAGCTGGATCTGAATGTTTTCCATCAGCACATGAACATTGCAGACTGATTGGAGCAGGTCCATCCTCACCTGCCCATCTCATCAGTTCTCTACCTGTGAGGATCAGCTGGCATGATGGGGTTTTGTACCTACATTCTCCAGTCTTCAGTAAGGAGAAACAACACCCAGAACCACACTGAGACCCCTCACATCCCAGCTCAGCTGACTGTCTCACACCTATAATGTTTGGGGACACCCTTATCTTTGGGTAGAACCCTGAAAATGAATTATAAGAAATATTAATTACATGACCTATTTTGTCTGGACAGTGTAATAAACATTGGTATGTTCAAGTCACTTTTTATGGAATAATTAGGCTATTAATGTTTGTAACTACCTCACCTAACTACACCTACCTAAATAAACACGGCGCATGACACTATACAACCAGATGTTTTGTTTTTATTACAAAATCTGCCAAATAATATTGTGCCATGTTTGCAATAAGAGATGTGTGACATCTGACCTGTAAAGATGTAAGGATCACTGCGTGCATCTTAAATCTCTTAGAAATGTACCTACATGACTTCCACAAAATAGCATACTATTCCGCAGAGTAGGTCTAATGTTCTGTAAAATTCACTGGTGTTTTATCAAAGACTAGAATGTGAGGACTCACCCAGAACAGTCAGTGAAACAGTGTCAGAGAAGGCAGATGCAGTTTGTTGTCCTGCTGATGTTGTGTGGTAATAACAGCCCACTTTAGCCTCCAGAGGGGAACTCTGACGTGTCCACTGCAGGATCTGAACCCCAGTGAGGGAGATCTGACATGATGAGTGACTGAATGGAGCAGCTTCTATCCCATCCAGGTAGAATAAACACAGAGATGCAGACTGAGACTGAGCTACTTCACAGCTAATCTGAACTGAGTCACTCTCTCTCATGACTGCAGGGGAGATCTTTAGCTGGGGCTTTGGAGGAGCAACAGGTACTTCTGGAAAACAAGAATACATATAACCAAGACATTATATTGTACATATTTGGTAAGACAGTATGATACCTGGACAATGTAAGATTTTTTTGGAATTGAAAAACCCTTCTTACAGAGCTATTGATCAGAAATGGTACAGTATTTGTCAGACTTCTAATTTCACCATTTCCACTGTTGACCAGATTATTTTGTTTTGTAGGTGATGAGGATCACATCACCACAGTCTTCACTACAATCAACCACAACATCTTTGAATAGCCTTTCAAATATCATGACACATCATACCTTCAACAGTGACTGAAACTGGATGTGAGTGTTGTGATGGTTCATCAGCAATAAAACATTTCACTGTGATCTGAGCAGGTAATGTGTCCAGGCCTGCCCATCTCATCAGCGCTTCCCCTGTGAGGGTCTGCTTGCATGAGGACCCTGTATAAGTATGTGCCTCTTTGTCCACTAAGGAGAAAATACACTGAGAGACGGGAGCAGACTGGGAGTCGTCACAGCTCAGATCAACTGAGCCCTTCTTAGTTGTAATGTTTGATGACAGTTTTAGCTCAGGGGGGATCTCTGTTAAAGTACATACAACAGAAAAAGACAAAAATGACTAAATGCATATTATGGTGACAGGATTAGAAACAATGTTAAATCGAGCTAGTCATATCAAAACAACTAACGTACAGTAGATTACCATCATGCTAACTGTATATGGGGTGTCTCAATTTACCTCTAACAGTGACGGAAGCTGGATCTGAACGTTCTCCATCAGCACATGAACATTGCAGACTGATTGGAGCAGGTCTATCCTCACCTGCCCATCTCATCAGTTCTCTACCTGTGAGGATCAGCTTGCATGATGGGGTTTTGTACCTACATTCTCCAGTGTTCAGTAAGGAGAAACAACACCCAGAACCACACTGAGACCCCTCACATCTCAGCTTAACTGACTCTCTCACACCTATAATGTTTGGGGACACCCTTATCTTTGGGTAGAACCCTGAAAATGAATTATAAGAAATATTAATTATATAAACTATTTTGTCTGGGTGATAAATATAGTATGTTCAAGTCAAGTAATTTATGGAACAATTAGACTGTAAAAACACATTTGTTACTTAGAATAAAGTAAAGTAAAAATAGAAAGAAAAAACGTACAGTAAAAAGAAAGTGATATCTGTGGAAAAGAAAGTATTTTGTTGTGTGCCAAGTCTTGAGGTGTTATTGCTGAACAAAGTGATTCTTATGGGCGATGGGCGAACACTGGGGTGGCGATTTAAGCTGTTGATGATGATGAACCTACCTTGAGATGCTGTGAGCTCCCAAGGATCTAATTGGAAGAAAATAACAAAATAATTGACTTATGCACAGTGGCAGATACTGTCAGTAATGTATGTCGAGTGCAAATGTATTAAAGACACTCTGTGCGAAAGAAACGTAATTGAACAGCCAAACTATTTCTGCTCATATGTCTGATTACCAGTGATCACTTCATTTGTTACTACTTCCTGATTGATTATGTAATACAACACACACCCATGTAAAAATATAGAAATAAACATGAGTGTCCACGAAATGCATGGGAAATGTATTAAAGACACTCTGTGCAAAAGAAACAGAATTGAACAGCCAAACTATTTCTGCTCATATGTCTGATTACTAGTGACCCCTTCATTTGTTACTTCTTCCTGATTGATTATGTAATAAAACACAGCAAAAACACACAACCGTACGAAAATATGAGTGTCCACGAAATGCATGTAGCTATTATCACTAGGCCTACATATTTGACATTCAAATGTATATGACAGTGTAAGATGACAAAATGTCATTAGCTACTCACAGTAGACATAGATAATAAATATGATGCTGGACATCAAGTCCAGTGTTGGTCCAGCTGCCATTGAGTGAACTGAAAAAGATAAATTTCTCATTTGACTCAAACATCTAACACAGAAAGGAGGTAATCAGATGAAGGGGCAACAGGAAACCCACAAACTTCAGCGAGAGAGAGAGAGAGAGAGAGAGAGAGAGATGCACAGTGTCTGTTTCCCATGATGATTTCAGTTACTTTATCATCATTCTATTTATTTATTTATTTATCTATTACACAGTATTGTACTTTTCCATGTAGACACCCAGTTGCAGTGTTAATTAGATGGAGCACAAGAACTGGATGCAAGTCTGGGTCTCAGTATTAAATTCTGGTGAACTGATGGCAGCACTGGTCAAATAACAAAATAAATGTTATTAACTTTAACTTTGTTATTTTGTTATTGTTTTGTTATTGTTATTGACTTTAACTTTAGGTTAACTTACAAGCTTCAAAGTCATCTAAATGGTTAAATGGCTCATTATGAGGCGAATGAAGGCTCTCTCGGCTCTCATCTCCGTTAACAAGATCATGATAACAAAAGGCTTTTATCTTGGTTAAATTAACATGAAGGGTTAGTTTAATAGTGATGTCATTCAGTCCCATTGGAGAATTCGCTGTTCTTGCCACCCAACTAGTACATTTGCTAAATTGTATGAATGATTGCTGGATTGGATTTATGACTTGTGTTTTTTTTTTTTTTACATCAACTAACTAAGTGACTTTTACTCAAAGTAAATTTTAAATGAAGTACTTTTTTACCTTTACTCGAATAGGTTTTTGGATGGGTACTTTTATTTGAGTAGAATTTAATTACCGATACCACTAATATTGGTTTAAATATGAAAGGTGCCCATCTTTACCACAAAGTATTTTACTAGTTACTCTACTTGTTTCAGTCTTTTCTTTATGCATATTTGGTCAACAGACAGGACTGTTCTTTAGTGAAGTGGAGGGAACTGTGATGAACAAGCTACTCCTTATGGGCTCTTTTAAATCACACACACACACAAACACACATGCACTCCAGCATGTACACATGTAGCAGTTCCATTTCCATTTTAACACCAGACAGACTGACACACACACATACACACACGCAAATTTGTCACTTGACAAACTTGGCAATATGTTGCTTCACCTTTGGATAACGTTGTGCAGAGAGTCTGCAGGTTGTGGTGACAGCGATTGTTCTCTACTGAATGTGAGTTCTCGGAAACTCTCCGATCAGATCACACGAGACTGCTTAGAAACACTCACTATGTAAGGCTAAAGAGGTACAGCAGTCTAAAATATATACACCACTACAGACCACCCACCACCCAAAAAGATCTGTTCATTTAGTATGTCAGTATGTGCTCTTGACCTCAATACCCTGACAGGCAATGCTGAAAATAGAGATGGAGGTAACAGTATAACAAATAGGCCTACAGCACTGAAGGAATAGAAGAACACCAAGAGTAGCTCCCTCATTTTCTCATCTGTTGCTTTCAGTTCTGTGACTCCAACTGCATAAGTACATATTCTTCTGTAGACATTTAGTATTGTATTGTGTGTGTGTGTGTGTGTGTGTAAGGGTGTGTGTGTGTGTGTGTAGGAGAATGCCAGTGTGGAAAAGCCTTGTCTCTCTCCTCAGCTCATGGTTGCTATACTCCCTCTACTGAGCATCTTCACGCTGACACAGCAAGTCCCCCATAGAACATAAACCCCCATAGTCCCCCACAGTTTATGTTCATGTTTATTGTATTCAGCACATGCTTTGGTCTAGTCTTATAAACTAAGCATTTGTAAAAAGTGATAATGACACAGGCAAACACAGAAGAAGAAAAGGAAATAATTATTTTCACAGCTGTGGTGTGGTGATTTAATATAGAAGTTGTAACACTGAATAAAAAAACTGCATGGAGGAAATTGTTATAGTACTTGAACATGTCACTACATCAAGCATTGAAACCACAGTGTCATTGGGATTTGCCACAGAGCTTTAGGCTGCTAAAATGCACAACTACTGGCCAGTTATAAGAACATTGCTTTGATGAAGGCCTATACAGCTTGTGTTCCCAAATGGAAAAAAAAACAGCTGCTGTTAAAGACATATTCTACACTGTGTAGTCTGGAGCCTTGTGTGAAACTGAATAGAACAGAAAATAATTTCTCTGCATTTCAAGATTCCATTTATTTTGATTACTGGCAGGAAATCATCAAGAGGAGCACATGATACCAAAATACTGTATTAGCTGTAAATTATATATAATTATATAATATATAATATAATATATAATATAAGGAATTTTGTTTTGTTTTAAACATAGGATCCAAATGCTATGGCTATATTCAAAGAGTACATGAGTCTCAAGGTTGTCTTTCTGTTTACAGTATCAAGGTTTTCATTTTACCCTACAGTACTGGGTTGTAATGGTATATTGAGGTATAGTCATATATTGCTCAGTGGAATTCTGCTGTACTGCAAAAGCTACAGCCACATTTAACAGTGTGTTTCAGCTAAGGTGACATTAACTGGTGTCACCAAGTTTCAGGAGTAGCGAAAAATTAAATGCCTTTGCTACCCTGACTAAAGCCTCATGTTATTTGGTATTACAGTGTCTCGCTGCATTACAGTACCATATCTATCTGTCTCCTGCTGTTGGTATTACAGTGTCCCACTGCATTACAGTACCATATCTATGTGTCTGCTGCTGCAGTGATAGTGGCTATTCCACACGTTTGAACAAATGGTATTATAGCAGTGCTGAGACGGCAAAACTAGTCATTGTCATTTTAATTGTCTCTTCTTCACAACACTGTAAATCATGTTTTGTTGGGTGGTGGTTGGATCACTTTGTACTTGTTCTAAGCTGTAGGTTGTGGAAACTTCCTCTGTGTCAGGTATGGTGCAGTACACATGACATGGGCTGAACTACGAGAAGCACAGTTGATTGGTTTGGTTATGGAACGTGTCTCTAAATAAGTTAGTTCAATGAGGCTAGTTCAGTGGAGGCATTTCTGAAATGTATCGGATAAATATAGAGCTATTGGCCACATTCCCCTCATCAGCACCTGAAACATCAAAAGCATGAGATCATTTGGCAGACTGTATGTGTAATGTACATGTGGCAGTGGTCAGGTTGAGTCCCGTCTCAGGGTGTTTTCACACTTGGACCCTTTCAGCCCTCAAAATGAACTCAGACCGATGATTCAGCATTTTTTTGCGCATATGTGAACAATCCAACCACACCCAGACCCTTTTAAAACAAACCGTACTGAGACCATCTCGAGAGTCAGTGGTACAGTTCACTTAACCAGCGCATTGTGAACATAAAACGTTTTGGGTTCACTTTACCGCTTTTGCATTTTATTTTATCCTTCTAGGCTTGCTGTTGTGGCATTGCTTGCTCCTTTACATTCTAACCAATGTCACAAGTAGTTGATAATAAAATATGATTGCAGACTTGAAACATACAGACAAATGTGTTCTTTGTGATGTGTTTAATTCAACAAATATCTACCACATAAGGTGACAGAATTGCTCACCATTTTCCAGTATGCATTTTTCACTATGCAAAATTCAGCAAGAGAATGTAAAGAAACACGTGCAGTCATGTCACAAAAATTATGACCATGTACTGGGCTGCTGAGATATCTACCCGAATTAGCATGCTAAATGATTAGCCTCAGGCTGTACAGTCTAATAATAACATTTTCTGCATGTGTGGTGGTAGCAAGTAACACAGTGCCCACAGTGGTTAAAGTGGGATTTCACAGGTGGGGGAATTTTCAAATTTTGTGTCAGTGCAACAAAGAAAAATGACTCAACCTGTTTGGATACGATGGCGTCACTGACGTTCCAAGCAATCACACTACTTATTTGCTTGACATTTACTGGTTTTATTTTGGTCCATCTACACTGAAGCAAACTCACTGGGCTGCTTAACTTTAGCTGGGCAACTACTGATGCTGTTCTTGGACTTGCCCTTGGCTGCTTTCGTTACCCTAATCATGGTTAAAGTATAGAATTTGGAAAGTGATACTTGGTCACTTTAGTTTAAATCAGCATTTATGACTGAAATGGTAAAATAGAGTATATCACAGCCTGGACAGGTTGGAACTGTCCATTCACATGGCCACTGAAGACACTAAAAGTTATACTAAACACTAAAATATTTATTGTCAAATTCATTATCAAAACACCATATGACAACACACATAAGCGCACAGCAGTTCAGTGAGGAGAACAAAATCATGCAGTATATTCCTCATGACAGGTCAAGGAGAACCAGGATCCCAATCTTCATCCCTCTGGAAGTCTAACCTTCATCAGTTGGCTGGTGAGAGAGCAAAGAAATAATGCAGATCACAAAATACAGTATCTTTTAATAAATTCCCCATAGAACCTACAGGTATCAATGAAGAGACATTCATAGCATTCATTTCTACTATTCAATGATCTATGCCTCATTCACACAGCAATCAGTGTGTTTGAGGTGCATACACAGTTTTGATCTGCTTTCATTTCGAATACATGTTAACAGATTAGACGATGCACACTCTTAGTAGACTCACACAGCATAGCGTCATGCTAGCATTGTCCATTAGAAATAGAAGAGAGTTCTTTTTTTACCCGTACTGCTCGCAGTATAAACGTCATCTCCACAGACTTTAAACGAGAGCTTGCAGCAGCTGGTCCACGCAAGAGTTTCTAGTGTAAATATACAAGTTCTTTATTGCATCTCACTTGCATACTTGTACTTATGTCTCACATACAGTATAAATAATATCATCTAATAAAAATTGGGCTAAAATCTGGGTAATCTGTTTCAGCTAAAAATGAAATGTATTTTATATACAGTACATTGTGATATTAGTGACATTTAGGCCCATTTGACAAAATTGGCTAAAATATAGCCTAGATCTTTTTTTAAAAATGTACGACAAAAATCCAGCGTCTAATGCAATATTTGTCAGTGAGTACCAGACCATGAAGTTTGACAAGCTCGATCATTAGTAAGAGTCAAATCTAAAATATAAATAGCAGAAATCTTAGATTAAAAAATAAAACAGAGATGCTCACATACTGTACTTCATATTCTAGAACATGGAAGCAGGCTAACAGTAAGCAAGGCAAGTGCTCTCCTACACTGGTTCCACGACACAGAACAGAAAGTAGAAGAATTAAACAGATAGACTGAACAAAAACTCCACTGATAATTGATAGTGACAATATCTTCTTAAATCTTCATTCTGTTTTGTTTCTGCACTATGACAAAAAACTGAATGAAGAATGAAGGACACTGCTAATTTAGTTAATTTTGATTTGCTAATTTTGAATTGTATTGTGCTAAGGTGTATTTTGAGATCACACATTAGATTAATACTAAATTCATGTTTGCTACATTCTGCTACAGATGGCCATGGCTACATCACTGGGTTGGTTGGTTGAAAACTCTAGGAGGTTTAGTCAGTGCAGAAGCATGGCCATGGTCACAAACAATTTAATTAGCCTATGTTGGTATAACATTACCTTCTGATCTAAGAGATAATTTAGTGATGGAGAAAAAGAAAAAAAAACTTTTTAAAAATTTCTGAATTACTTTAGGCCGCAAATGAGCCATGTGATGGCAGATGAGACTAGTTGCCAGCAACACGAGTGGATAAATGCAGCACTAGTAATTTGGCTTAGTGGGGAGAAAAAGCTCAAATAAATTTGGATGACAGCTGTGAAGAACATGGACCTTATTTTTTTATTCTGGAATGGTAATAAAAAGAGTCAATCAACTTTGTAAACTTTACTTTTCGCTAAGTGGGTAGTGAACCTAACTTTAATTGTGAACAGAGTATACTAACAATAACATATAGATGAAATTTGGACATAGGTGACAATAGATAATAGATAGTTCAGCTGTTTAGGGCCTATCATTATAACTTCAGTTTTATCAGAGTTTAAACATAGGAAATTATTAGTCATGCAGATTTGGAGGCAGGCATCAAAGTTGGCATATAGTCATTAGGCTTCATGGAAAGGTAAAGTGGGGTATCGTTTGCATAGGAGTGGGAAGTAATGCCACGTTTCCTTATAACTGATCCCAAAGGTCGCAAGTACAGGGAAAATAACAGGGGCCCTAGCACTGAGCGTTGGAGTACACCAAACTTTACTTTGGTGTGGGATGATGACTCATTATGAGCGTGTACAAACTGGTAGCGATCAGAGAGGTATGATTTGAACCAGGCTAATGCAGAATCTTTGATGCGTATCATGTGTTCAAGCTTGTGTAGTTGGATGCCATGGTCAATAGTGTCAAAGGCAGCACCTTTACAAATGCAATGCCATCTGTGAGATTTTCGGGGTTTTCCAGTTTAACTTTACACCTGAAGTTAATGTTCACCTTTAAGATTGCGTTGTGTTTTCTTTGGTATGAGCTTTAACTTTTATCACTGCCAATTCTTTGGGTAATTGCATTGCATCAAGTAGTTCCGCCACTAGCTCAGCATTCTTTATGGGTGTGCCTTTTGCAGTCAAGAAATCTCTTAATTTCCATATTTGTCCAAAATCGTGAGCAATTCCAAACGCATATCTTGAATCTGTGTAGATGTTTGCTGTCTTTACTTCTGCAAGTTTGCAGGCTTCGGCCAAAGCTTTCAGTTCTGCTTGTTGGGCTGACGTTCCCGGCGCCATCGAGTCTGATTTCAACACCTCAAAGTCGTTGGTCACTGCCCATCCAGCACATCGTACTCCATCGATTACCATTGAAGATCCATCAGTGTATAAAATCAGGTCAGGACTCGGCAACGGGTCCTCCCTTGTGAACTGGTCTCCATCCATCATCCATCAATTTGACTAGATCTAGGTCTAGGATCTAGGATCTCGCAACAATGATCATCTTCCACCACGGCAGAACTGGGTGTTAAGAATGTTGTTTGTTTAAGAAGCTACAGATTTGCTTAGACACTATTTTTTCAAGTATTTTTGATACAAACGGGAGGTTAGATATGGGTCGGCAGTTAGCCAGGACATCCGCATCAAGATTAGGTTTTTTAATAGATGGTTTAATAACAGATGTCTTGAAATATTTTGGGACATGTACAGCTATGAGTGAGTCATTTAGAATTTTAAGAATCGTCTCACCCAGTAGAGTGAGAGCAGCCTTAAGAATATTTTGGGAAAGGATCTAATAAGCATGTTGAGGCTTTAGTTGAGGAGATCAGAGATGTAATTTCTGATATATTGGTGGGTGTGAATGAATCAAGGGATTCTACACGTTGACTAGAGCTAGCTGTAACCAACTGGATGTGGGCCAACTGGATTTGAGGTTACAAGGGAGTTGTTTATTTTAAGTCTTATAAATTCAATTTTTTCATTAAAAAAGTTCAGAAAGTCATTACTGCTTAGAGTTATTGGAATGGAGTGGGTCACCTCATTCCTGCTGTTAGGTGGGATATAGTGTTAAAAAGGAATTTTGGATTATTTTTATTATTGTGTATAAGTGAGGAATAATATGCTGATTTGGCATTGTTAAGTGCTGTTCCAAGCAAGGCAGAACACTTCAAGTTTAGTGGCATACCATTTCCTTTCAAGTCTAAACACAGCTTGTTTCAGTGAGTCAGTTTTCTAGTTTTCTTTTTAAGTGATACAATGGAGTTGATGTGGAGTGTAGTACATTTACAACATTATCAGTTAATTGATCAACTTGGGTTGGGCTTGGAGTAGAGCCTTCTAATGTAGGTCTATATTGGGTCAGTAAAGGTTGAGGAGGGAGGGAATTTTTGCTATGAAGTCATCTGTAGTTTTGGGAGTTTTCCTAATTTTGAGTGTAGTAGTAAGTCGAGTTAGGTGCTACATAGTCTAATGTGATTTTTAAAGATATTAAGTATTGGTCAGTTAGTGTAGGGTGTGGGTGTTGAGGTAAGATTGTACGTTGTTCTATTTGTACTCCATATGTTAGTACAAGATCAATGGTGTGGTTACCTTGATGTGTAGGTGTATCTACATTTTTGCAGAAGCCGATGTGATCGAGTAAACATGTGCACTACAGTCTAAATAACCACGAGCAACCATGCACAGGAAGAAGAAATGTATTTCAATATTATTGGTTTGCCTGTTTACATGGGTAATTCCCATGATCGATTGGATTATTAGAAAGGTCTAAACTACCTTTTTTAATTGGATTGAAAATTGAAATGGGTCTAAATGGGTCTAAATTTACTTAATTGGATGACATTATTACTTGGATTAAAAGTTAATATGTAGCGTCCATGTCAACAAGACTAATATATGGAGCCCAATAATGCACATGGGGAAAAAACTAAAACATAAATGTTTCTGGTGTGCATTGAAAGATCCTTGTGCACAAGTGAAAGTTTCTGGTGAGCACCAGAAAGTAGGCCAGTTGCAGGCTTGCCATATATCAGATAGACAATCTAATGCCTTTAGTTTTATGTTGTAAATATGACAGTAGACAAGGACAATGTTGCATTAGTTGCAAGTTGTCATGGTTATATTTTGTCTCAATTTTGAAGAGTTCTGGTCTGTATTGGTGCAAGGGATACACCACTTGGATTGTATTGTTAATTTAATTCATGAGCAGTTACAAACATCTTGTCAGCTTTGTGATTATAGGTGCATGTACAGAAATGCAAAGAGAATGGACTACTACAGAGCCCCAAATGAACAGAGCCCTAAAAGCAACATGGGGAAAGAAAAAAAAAAATTCTGGTGCACACATAAACCTTTTGGTGTGCACCAGAGGCTTTCTAGAGTTGACAGATAGATGAACTCAATTTGAAGAACTTGCTACACATGCTGATGGTGGTCCTGTAGGGTCTTAGAAAAGATAAGAATATTATCGAGATAAACAAAAACAAAAACATTTATCATGTCCCGAAGAACATCATTAATTCAATTCAATTCAGTTTTATTTATACAGCGCCTTTTACAATAGTATTGTCTCATGGCGCTTCACAGAAGGAGCACCCAAGAGCAACAGGGGCAAGGAAAAACTCCCTCTATGTTCAGTTAATCTAGGAAGAAACCTTGGGCAGAGCCACGACTCAAGGGGCTAACCCAACTGCCAGGGGTCATGGAGATTAATTAATGCCTGGAAAACTGCTGGAGCATTGGTTAGACCAAAAGGCATCACCTGATATTCATAATGCCCCAAAGGTGGGTTGAAGGCAGTCCTCCATTCATCACCCTGCCGTATGCGGACAACGTAGTAGGCATTGTGCAGGTCCAACTTTGTGAAAAAAGTTGCTCCCTGCAGGAGGTCAAAGGCTGTGGACATTAAAGGAAGCGAGTAGCGGTTGCGTATAGTTATCTTATTTAGGCCACGATAGTCGATGCAGGGCCGCAAGGTGGCATGGTGCCAGGCAATAAATCTATCGCACAGTCATAAGGTCAGTGAGCTGGGAGGGTGGCGGCTCGGCTCTTACTGAAAACCTCTTTCAAATCCAGGTACACCGTGGGAACATGGGACAACTCAGCAGGATCAAGAGACTCAGAAGGCAAGGACAAGAGTCTGGAAAAGAGGCACGTGGCATGACAGGTGGGACCCCATTCTACTATACGGCCAGATCCCTAATCAATGTGTGGATTATGGAGATTAAGCCAAGGATATCCTAAAATCACAGGGAACTCAGATGAATTAACAAGGACCAAGGTGATTTCCTCTTGATGGGCATCAGATCTAAGAAGTAAACGAGTAGTTGCTTGGGTTACCCTGCCCTTACCCAGCGCCCGACCACCAAGAGCTGTTACCGATAACGGGGAGTCAGGTGTTTCTAAAGACGGTTTTCCGTCATATCTCTGCGGGGCAGGAAGACGTGGCTCTGGACCAGGATCTGGGGGTGGAGAAGGTGGTTGAATCGGTGCTGGCTGAGGGTCCGGTGCTCTGGGAGTTTGTGTGAGCAGCTGTTGAATTGACTGGCCATATGGCTGTAGCAGTTGGGCATGACTGGCAAGAGACTCTCGCTGGCTAGCCAAGGCTTGTCCATGGGTATCCAAGGTAGATCCAAAACTGGTTAGAGCTGCCATTATCTTTTCAAATTCTGCTACAGTGAAGTTTTCTGCAGGTGGCGCCCCTGCTGAGTCCATTCTGACAGAGTCTTTCTTACGCTGGGGTCGGGGATTGAATCCAGGTCACTGGATTACCCGGGCAGTTAGCTAACCACTACACAAATGAGAGGACTCATATGCAGAGGTAACATAAACGTTCAATTTTAATGAAGTTATTCAAAAAGCTCAGAAGATCCAGACAAAAGGTCAAACAAGTATAATCTAACTAAGGCAGAGCAAGAGACTGAACTCTAAAACGGGCACAGGCATGAAAAATCGAGAAAGTTCTTGGCAGTAACTCACCCAAGCGGTTCAACAAAGACTCAGTAGTGGTAACAGACAACCAGGTTTAAATATGCACACTAATTAATCACATGATTGACAGAGATGAACCCCAGGTGGCAAAACCAAGATGGCTGAACACAGATTACATGAGGCAAAGAGACTAGAGCACATGGCACCACCAAAACACAAGACACATGGTAACACACCCACAAAACATGAAAACAAGGTCATAGTGGCCACTAGAGGCCAGAAGTCCAAGGACTACAAGGACTACAACATTTTAATGAACCCATTATCCTGTGGAGTAAATCAGTATTGAATTACTTTTGTAAGTTAGTGACGTGTTTGTAAGAGAATGAGAGGGGGCTCATCTCTCTCTCCCCAGCTCATGTCTGCTATACTCTGCTGATCTTCTTCAGGCCTTAGACCTCACATTGACCAAACCAAGTCCCCCATCACCACATTACATTATGTTCATGTTTATTGTATTCAGCACACACCTTGGTCAAAAGTAAATTACAAATATAAACACTACACTGGCAACTAAAAAAATAAGCATATTTAAAAAATAATACACATATCTGTCAATACCAATAATACCGACACAGGCAAACAAAGAAGAAGAAGAAGAAATTGTGATTATCATTTAGAAGATGTAACACAAAATAAAAAGAACATGGAGGAATTTGTTATAGTACATGAACATGTAACTACATCAAGCATTGAAACCACAGTGTCAGTAGGCCACAACTAGTTGCCAGTTATAAGAAAGTTGCTTTGATAAAGGCCTATACAGCCTGTCTTCCCAAAAGAAAACAAACTGCCGTTGAAATTTAGACATTTTCTACACTTTATAGTCTAGAGTCTCTTTGAAACTGTGTGCACAATCAGAAAGTCATTTCACTGTATTTCAATAGAGATATTGGTATTTGTATTTTAGAAAATCAAGAGGACCACATGCTACCAAATTACTGTATATTAGCTGTAAATTATATATTTGTTTATGCACCATAAGGAATTTAGTTTTGTTGTATGAGCATAGGAACCAAATGATACATCTACATGTACATTCAAACAATATGTGTGTTGTCTTTGTATGTATGAAGGTTTTCATTTTACCCTTAGGCTATTTCAGCTAAGATGACATTAACTGGTATCATCAAATTTCAGGAGTAGAGAAAAATTAAGTGCCTCTGCCACCTTGGCCACTGCCTCATGTTATTTGGTATTACAATGTCCCACTGTATTACAGTACCGTATCTGTCTGCTGGTGCATAGTGGCTAATCCACACATTTGAACAAATGGCTGTTTTTGCAGTACTGAGACCACTGCAAGACTAGTCATTGTAATTTTAATTAGCTCTTCTGTACAAAGCTGTAAGTCACGTCTTGTTGGGTGGTGGTTGGACAACTTGGCACTTGTGCTAAGCTGTAGGTGATAGAAACTTCCTTTGTATCAGGTATGGTGCAGTACACATGACTTGGGTTGAACTAAGAGAAACATAGTTGATTAGTTTGGTTATGGAACATGTCTCTAAATATTGCAATAAAAATTATTTTGAATGCTATTGAAATCTTCCAATGGCTATTTCAATACAAGGTAATACAAGATAAATATGTAGCAATTGACCTTACCACATCCCCTACATCGCCACCTGAAACACCAAAATCATGAGATCACTTAGCTGACTGTATGCATACTGTACATATGGTAGCAGTCAGGATTAGTTCTGTGTTAAAGGGAACATATTATGCAAAAATCACTTTTTTGTATGATTTTGTATTCCCATTTGGGTACCTGAAGCTTTAACAACCACTCCAAGTATGAAAAACAACATTCATCTAGTTTCTGTGAATCAGTTTAGAGATTGAGATGTCAGAAGACGTGTTACAATGAGCCTTTTGGATGTGTAGCCTAGACTGATGTCAGGCTAGGGACCCCCGAACTGTGATCAATATAATATAAATATAGAATATAATAGGCAAAACAAAACACCATGTCGCTTCAGAAAATATTTTGAGACAGTTTTCGCCGGGTTCAGAGAAACTCAAAACTAACGGCACCATTCAGTAAGTGACAACTGCAAAATCTGACATTTGGCGTTAGATAGACAAAGGTTAATGATCCAACATCTAACAAGGTAATCTTACAAGCCTTATTTGAAGGATTCCCCACTCTAAATAACTTACCCATGTCAGCACCAAGCAATGACTATACAGTCGTTGGGACCAACATTGTTACTAGTAGCACCACGTTTCTAGTAGGCATTCTGAGATGGAGACGAGTGTCAATCTTAATCATATATAACAATGATCAAATTTTAGTAACTCAAATCACATCCTTCAGGCAGTGTGCTTTAGGTCTGATGGATGTGCACACGCAGTCACAAGTGATTTTATTTTAACAGTGGTAGCCCCTCACTATTTCATTGAGCTAGCAAAGATAGCTAAAATTTGTCAAATTAGCTAACTTCTCACAAAGATGGGATTGATCTTTGTATAATGCCACAACCTGTTGCTATGCTTTCATTGGCCAACTGAAATGAGAACTCTGCATTTCCTCATGCATATTGATTAGACTGGAATAATAATAAAAAACTGCCTGTTCTGAGGGGCACAGAAACACAAGAGATGAGATGCAGGTGATAATACCTAATCTGAGAGGTGTTCAGAGATGCTTCAGAGATGTGTATATGGAGCTCATACATCTATGTTAACTTGTTGAAAAAATATATGTTTATATAAAAGTAAATATGTCTCCTTTAATATGTACACCACGTAGGAGTAGACCATGTGAATTCACTTTCACTTTCACAAAATTCATATGTCCATTTTACATCAAGACGGGGAATAAGATTTCCCTTAAAATGTCATCTTTATTGTAAAATTAACAAATGAACACTTACCCAGTGTGTTATTAACAAAGTTACAGATCCAGTTCTTACCTGAGGTTTCCAACATGGTGGGGAAAGACTTGTTACTGGCCTGTTTCTGCAAAAAGAACAGAAAACACTTGAGCTGTAGGGTTGGGTTCTTACCTAATTAAATGTGTAATACCAAATATTCTGATGTGTAGACATGATGAATGCAATACAATAGATGTTATTAATCAATTGTGATTGTTTCTCTGGGCTATTTTGCATAGTCTGCTCATAGAAGTAGATTTCATGAGCTATCAGTGCATGTTATGCAAGTCAAATCAAGAGGCAGCTTCAAATGTGACCCACTTCACTTTTATGACATTAGCCTATCACATGTCCTAAACCACTTCCAGAGGTGTTTTTTTTTGTGATCAGATCTCAGATCTGAGGGCATACCCACCTGGCGAAACACTTAGTTTAGTGTTTACTAGTGCTGCTAATCAATAAAAAATAATCTGATTAATCACAATAGAAAATGTAAGTTAATTATGTTTAATCACAATTGATCACACATTTAAAGTTCTACTTTAAAGAGTGTAGTTGCCACTGGTTGTCTATGACAGGGTTGATCTGTCACATGATCTTTTAACACCGCCCCACACGCATGCATCCCAGGCGCACAAGTTCTGCCCATTCCCACTTGCTTCAAATCTACTGTGGTTGGGCCTTTTCTTTGTACACTCTTTCAATGTGTGTCAGATATTTTAATAAAATGTCATTATGAAGATTTTACAACCGTCATTATGCTGCTTGTATTCTGCTGCTTGTATTCTACTGTTTGTATTTATGTCAAAGAGAAACTCTTTTATCCTGGGACAGAGCTCTCTGGTTGATTTATGGTTCTGCGTTGACTCAATGCAAAGGGCATTCGTTGCCTTGACGCTGCAGTTTTCCTGTTATGATTCTGCATCTAGTGTGTCTGTGTTTGCATAGCACAATGAACCCAATTGATTGTGAGTGGAACTATCTACCCTTCAACAGCACAGTCGAGTCTAGCCAATTTCTTTGTCATGTTTTCATTTTTTACATTACTGTTAAAAGAGACACATGCATATTTCAACAATCTCGTTGTTACAAAAAATATATCAGACCTATTTTTAAGGTTTTTGGGTGGTCAGTATATGTTCTGTTAACAAGCAAACTGCCTCATGACTGCCTAAGTACTGCCGGTGACGAAGCGGTGAATTTAAAACAGTATTGAGAGATAGGCACAGCACAAATGGGAAATCCTGCCACTGAACTCAAAACAATGTCTTAAATTATTTAAAAAGTCTATATAGTGGACTAGAATGTTGGTAAAAGTACCTACAGTGGGCTGAAACACACCAGAAAACAAAACAAAGTGAGTGGATGAACTCGACCAATGACAATGGCGCAGGTGCATGCGCGCCATGTGACCAAGTGCAGTTGGGCCATAACCTAGGCAGTCCTGAAACTCAAATTGATGAACTAGACTACATTCACATGAAATATTCATGAGATGCAAAAGGGTACACAGAAAATGTTCAACCCACACTTAGCCACTAAGACAAGTTCACACAGTACATACTGCACACAGACATAATGTGGGACAAGTAGCAAGTTTAAGTGGCACAATGTGGAACAGATGTTAACTTTAAGCTTAATCTAATCTAATTTACCAAGAAAAAATTATTTTGCCTTTTAACCGCACAGGCTAAAAGATAAAGATGCGACCTGACTCAAAAGATAGTCCAAAGGTTGCTCTAGCTAAAGGCATATAAATGATAAAACACTATAATTTTGCCCTGTCTTTATTGAGACATTATCAAATTAGTGAATTGTCTAAAGGACCAGACGCTATGCAGCTAAAAGTATGCTTTCAGAAATGATGTCACAGTTTCGATCAAATTCAATTTAAAATACATGACACAAAAAGTATCAAGCCTATTTAAGTTTAACAATTCCAGTGCAAAATATTATTATGTCTTGCCTATACAAAGTTAAATAAAAAGCACAGACTACAACAGCATGAAGGCCCAGGTGAATATTATTTTCAAAAGAAATGCTGCTGATATAGGCTGCTGATAAATGCCTGTCAATTTAAAATGTTTCATCAAGTTCCACCAAAATAACTTGCTGTTGAATATTTCATGTAAACAAATGAGATGGAGCTATTTATTGAATGAAGATGATTAAGAATAGGTCTACATCTGAGACAGAAGACAGTGACTGACCAGCTTGTCAGCAGTCAAGGTAGGAGATGTGTTATTTGTATGCATTGGTGCGCCATTTTACATAAATACATCAAATCATAGGCTAAGCAGTGCGTGACCTTTGTGGCCATAGCTCCGGCCCTGACAAAATGCAAAAAGCTCTCTCTGTTTTGCCATCCACCAGTCTAAATCAAGAATATGTCGCAGTGCATCTTTAACAAACAGCACACAAGCAGATTTGAGATTGCTGACAATTTAAGGAGGCGTTCGTGCATGTGAACAGATTGACTGACATACGACTCAGCCTGTTGGCCATAACTTTTATTGCTCTCTTCTTAACTATTGAACAAAAGTCAAGGTTTAGGAACATTTTATATAGATTTTTACAATTTATGGGTTTTTTTTCACTTCCACAGACCCCACATTTTTGGGAGGGTGGACACACCATAAATCCATGATGGCATATATGTCATAGTAATTTACTTATAAACACTATTTGATTTTTTTTGTAATGAAATGCATAAACTTATTGATGATTACTGTTTAATGAGTAATCAGTATTGATGATTAGTTATTAGTTATTAACCAATTATTAGCTGATACATTAACAAATGGAAAATTATTCATGCTTTAAATTTTTTTTATTTTTTTGGTGGATAGTGCCAGTGAGTGAAAGCAAACACCCTAGGGTTTCAGCTCACTCTCTAGTGCATTGGACCCCTGTGGTGCTGCTAGTGCATTGGACTCCTGTGGTGCTGCTAGTTGCAGGTTCAAGTCCGGATGTGTGAAGAGCTGGGCCACACAGGACGACACAGGTTACACTTGGGCTTGGAAGTTTTAGGGGAAGCTGGTCTTCCAGTCACCCATGCATTAGTCATCACTGGGACCACTTCACTGCCTCTTTCAGTCTTTCTTTTTGAAGACTGAAGATGTTTTGCCTCTTATCCAAAAGGCCAGGTCCACCAGCAACACTCTTAGACAGAGACTGGTCTATCCCAAGGACAGTATTGCTGGGTGCAAGTCCTGGTGCTGTGCAGTTCTTCATGCATGTGTGTGGATTTCTGCCACTGTGATGATCACTTGATCTTGTTCAGGAAGGTATAAGTTCTAAGTTCCACTAGTGCTTTTATGGTACATGTGCATTGGTTGTTCCACATACATTTTTACCCTCCCCCATATGGTCGTCTGGTACTATTCAGTCTCAGGTCTTGGGAGGTGCTGGTTGGTGTTGGTACTATCCTGTTGTTGAGAGTTCACCCTGCCTGCTCCAATTTAATCTTAATCGTAAATTCTATTTCCTTGGTGTATGTCTTCAGGCAGGCAGCAAAAACTGTGAGTCTCTAAATCCTCATATGTTGACAGTTTGTCACACTTCCAGGGTCATCCTTTCTCACCATTGTACAACTGACAGCAGTTCTGTATAACTTTATTCAGTGTTACTTTCATATTGGTTCACGGCTGATAACAACTACTAGAATGGCATTAACTGTCTTGAATGTTGAGCACTAGTGTAGTAATGATGTAGAATATTTCATTAACTCTATAGTGGATGCTATGTTGATTTCTGCAAATGGATAATAAATGTCTTGAAACCAGTCTAACCAACATGCCTAACTAATTAGGAGTGCTCTTATTATAAACATAAGCATGAACCTATAAAAGTCCACAACATAGAATGTTAAAGGACAGGTTAGTTTTTTCCACACGTAAAGCCTTGTTTTTTGATTGTTTATGATGGAAAATAGTGGTCAAGATTAAAATTTTGACAAATGCCCCGTTCAAAGAACTTTGCAGTTGTTGCGGCATTCTGATGACATTTGCATTGATGAAATCTGTGTTTTATTTGTCTAATTTTCATTAAGTGAATGCATACAATATTTAGCTTGCTAGTAATGGATTGCAAAATCAACAGAAATTATTGAACCAGCAGTTGTCTAGCAACCAACAAAAACAAACCCAGAGTGCTAACTTCTCCAAAGATGTCCAAAATGACAGTAGCCTAACGGTTAAACGAAAAATCCAGAGTCAATCAGCCCATATCCCATATGTTCTTTGAGGCTGCTGAGTGCTACCAGTAGGTATTGGAATGACAGAATTTGGTACAACATAGACCGAATTTGTGGACTGGCAGCTAACTGATGGGAGCAAAAGAAAACAAAACTCTTTTGCCCTCATTGAATAGCATTGGCTGCCTTTCACTGTTTAGTCTACGTTGTACCAAATGTCTGGATAATCCTTTTAAGGGCTTTAAGGGCAACAACAACCAAATGGCTTTACACCATAGGCTTTACACCATAGGCTTCACACCATAGGCTGCAGGCCAGGAGGACCATGTCTCAGTGCATGTTTAATCACGTCTAGAGGGTATAAACTTTAAAAAAAATACTGCTTTTCCCATTTATCTTTTTTTATAATGCATCACCTATCCACAGTCTGTAGTCCTATGTGGGCCTATTTTAAAGGTGGGAAATAATTACCTTTCAGACCCTCACACCCTGAGAGGAATACTTTGCAATTCTTAAGTAGGAATACAGTACTTTGGACATGAAAACAGCACTGGACTACAACCACTAAAAAAAATACTTAGCCTGGCCTCATATACAAGGACCCCCTTATTCCACTTGAGAAAGCAGATCAAGATTGATGCCATTTCCATACACATGTATACCATTGTTTGCTACAGACACCTGGGTGCTTGTCTCTGCTGTTCCATACTATATAGGGAGGGGAAGTGAAACACAGCAATCCTAGTGGCAGCGTTCCTAGACCAAGAGTGATCCTATTTAAAAATCCCATAGACCTGATTTTTAAGAAAATCCCACAAAGACATGGAATGAAATGTACTCACAAAAATATTTTTCAGTCTAAATATTGGGATGACTTTGATGTTGTCATGTGAAATTTTGCCTTTTTTAAAAAAATCGATGTTTCACCTATCCTGTCAGAGATGGACTTCAGATCAGTCGCACATATTATGTTAGTATTCCACTGTGAAGACATCTGTCTATGACTTTGAGGAGTTTTCTACATGGCCCGATCTGTAGTAGTTATCACCATGAGGAATGCAATTTCTTGTTTGTATAGGAATACTATAGAAAACCCATGCTATGCAAATCTGCATGTTGATTTACCTGCTACCTGCTACAGACTTGGAAAGGCATCAGACATCATAGAAGCGAAGCTCGGTCAGTGTAGTCTTTTATCAGCTTATCAAAAAACATTCTAAACAATTCAAATCGGTGGAAAAAATAAAGTATGATCACCTGAATTGATAGAGTTGCCCAACATGCATATCATATGTAAGTCATGAACTTTTGGAGTGTGAACCAAAATATAACTTTTTGAAAAGACAGTCCCATTCAATTTGACATAGAGGTTGGAACATCGCCAATTAGGATTATTTTCCCTCCCTAATAAACCTGAGTATAAATAGCCACATTTATTATGCCCACTGGGTGTAAACAGCATTGCTGGCTTTAGACACCATGAGTGCAAATAACATCAGCCAATACAAAAACATGCTCTAAATTATTCTATACTCACATTGACATCCTCTGAGCCAAACCTGACAGAGTCACCTTTAAGGGAAAAATTATGTATTACAACCTCAGTCATATGATTAAAATATACAAATAAAATGTAATCTTAAAATGTAATATTATTATTGACTGAATGCAGGCCTGTGGAGATCTCTTACTTCTCCATTGTGTGGTATGCTGTGGTCTGAATAGAAACACACACAAAAAACATTTACTATTTGAAGTGTAACGAGAAATTGAGGCCTCAATTTTAAAGATTTCGTTTGTGACTGTATTTGATTTGTGTATTGCTGATTTGTGTTACCTTCTGTTTTTCTGTCTCTCTGTGTGAAAGAGATATTTACATTAACATACTTCACAAACATTTCCACAAAAACCTATTCAAAATCACATACCTACCCGACTATTAAGACACACTGGTCTTTCTTTAATATTCACCCACTAAATACAACACTATGAGCACAGTTGCCCCAAGCAACTGATATTCATGAAGAAACTTAAAGGGGGCATAGAATGGATGAAGGGAGTATTATACCTTGTTCTCTGATATTAATATATCAAATTTCAATTTATCCTAAATGATGAACTTTGGCAGCCACAGTTGAATTTAAATTGTCCCATTTCCCCATGTCTTAGTGACTATTTCTAAGTTCAAGATTTTCAAATGAAGGAGGGCACAACCATGCTTCATGTTCATGATAGCGCTTTGGTCATGCACAACCTCTCCCAATTCATCAAAGCCAAGGCAAAAATGTTTTTCCATTCAATGAACTTTTAAGATTAGCATGAAATGACATATAATCCAGATTAATATCCCTGCAAAACTACTGATCACAGTTGGCTCATTACCAGTCACAATCAAACATACATCAAGAACATGCTCTCTGACAGGAGAATTTCAGTAACTCAGCAAAATAGAAAAGAAACTCACTGTAACAGATACATGAGGTTGTGATGATGACCAGGAAAAACCCTGTGCACACCACCACTGATCCAAGCAACACTGGACCTTAATCAGAGATGGAGTGTCAGATGCAGAAAATGTACCGTAACCCAGATATCAAGAGAAGCATAAAAAATCCTACCAAATATGAAAGAATTCTCTGCAGGATGAGAGGGTTTGGACTAGAAGAAATTGAAACTGCCATGCCACCAAATTACATAGGGAAGAAGAAATGCAAATAATTGATATACGAGACTCCTAGACTTAGAAGAGGTCCTCCTACACAATATAGATCAGTCCATCAGATTCAACTGCTGAAAAGTTACGCCCCATTTTTCATTTTTTTTTTGGGGGGGGGGGGTTAGGTTAAACCCATATGTTTTTGGTCATGTTCATGAAAAAGATGCTAGCAAATATGTCCATCAGTGCATGGAGGACAAACTACATGTGGCTTATATTTTATAAAATCTTGCTACTTAATAGTACTTGAATTCAGATTGTGTTCTCCACCTCCTTAGTTCTTTAACTATTTCACCTAGAAGAATGCATTTGCATGGACGTAGGCAAAGCTGCAGAATCTATTAAGAAATTTAATGTAGCCTACATTCAAAGTTAATTATCTCACAAACCATTTTTAACAGCGACTAATGACTAACATCATTGGCAAGCTGAGATGGTCCAGTTCCACGTGATATGATGATACCATCACACCTACCTAGCCCTGAGGATGGATATATTGATTTTGAAGTTATTGTTGTAGTTGTTGCTGCTGCCACTGCTGTTGCAGGTGATACTGCTGTTGCTGTTACAGTTGCTGCTGTTGCCGCAAAAAAGAAGAAAAAAAAACAAAACTGCAAGTATGACAGTTACGCAGTTTTCATTATTTTTACATATGTACATGTGTACAGCATCTGACCTGTAAAGATGTAAGGGTCACTGTGTGGAGAGAGAGATGGAGGATGTGTGTTCACTGTATAATCACAGCTAACCCCTCTGCTCCTCACTGACTGCAGACGTCCAAATAATTCATCTTCATTCACAGTAAACTGGCAGGACACATCTCCAGAAGTATGCTTTGATGGCTTTGTTTTCAGATACAACTTATCTCCACTGTAAAGGCAGCATTGGGTGGTCTCACCAAAATGCTTTGGAATATCACAGACAATGGACATGGAATCATCATGAAGGACCTTTATGCTTGGCTTCTGCAATCTGTCTGTATTGAGAGACATCTATCAGACATTTAGAGTCCACACAAATCTCTTAAAGATGTATGCACATGGCATTCACTAATATACTGTATGTAATTAGAAGTAATGTTCTGTAAAATTCACTGCCATATTATCAAACACCAGAATGTGAGGACTCTCACCCAGAACAGTCAGTGAAACAGTGTCTGAGAGGGCAGATGCAGTTTGTTGTCCTGCTGATGTGTGATAATAACAGCCCACTTCAGCCTCCAGAGGGGAACTCTGACGTGTCCACTGCAGGATCTGAATACCAGTGAGGGAGATCTGACATGATGAGTGACTGAATGGAGCAGCTTCTATCCCATCCAGGTAGAATAAACACAGAGATGCAGACTGAGACTGAGCTACTTCACAGCTCATCTGAACTGAGTCACTCTCTCTCATGACTGCAGGGGAGATCTTCAGCTGGGGCTTTGGAGGAGCAACAGGTACTTCTGGAAAACAAGAACACATATAACCAAGACATTATATTGTACATATTTGGTAAGACAGTATGATACCTGAACAGTGTAACACTTTTTTGGAATTTAAAAACCCTTTTTACAGAGCTATTGATCAGAAACGGTACAGTATTTGTCAGACTTCTAATTTCACCATTTCCACTGTTGACCAGATTATTTTGTTTTATAGGTGAAGAGGATCACATCACCACAGTCTTCACTACAATCAGTTACAACATTTTTGAATAGCCTTTCAAATATCATGACACATCATACCTTCAACAGTGACTGAAACTGGATGTGAGTGTTGTGATGGTTCATCAGCAACAGAACATTTCACTGTGATCTGAGCAGGTAATGTGTCCAGGCCTGCCCATCTCATCAGCTCTTCCCCTGTGAGGGTTTCCTTGCATGAGGGCTCTGTATAAGTATGTGCCTCTTTGTCCACTAAGGAGAAAATACACTGAGAGACAGGAGCAGACTGGGAGTCGTCACAGCTCAGATCAACTGAGCCCTTCTTAGTTGTAATGTTTGATGACAGTTTTAGCTCAGGGGGGATCTCTGTTAAAGTACATATAACAGAAAAAGACCAAAATGACTAAATGCATATTATGGTGACAGGATTAGATTCAATGTCAAATTGAACTAGTCATATCAAAACAACCAATGTACAGTAGATTACCATCATGCTAATTGTGTATGGGGTGTCACAGCTTACCTCTAACAGTGATGGAAGCTGGGTCTGAACGCTCTCCATCAGCACATGAACATTGCAGATTGATTGTAGCAGGTCCATCCTCACCTGCCCATCTCATCAGTTCTCTACCTGTGAGGATCAGCTGGCATGATGGGGTTTTGTACCTACATTCTCCAGTCTTCAGTAAGGAGAAACAACACCCAGGACCACACTGAGACCCCTCACATCTCAGATCAACTGACTCTCTCACACCTATAATGTTTGGGGATACCCTTATCTTTGGGTAGAACCCTGAAAATGAATTATAAGAAATATTAATTATATAAAATATTTTGTCTGGGTGATAAATATAGTATGTTCAAGTCAAGTAATTTATGGGACAATTAGACTGTAAAAAAAAAAAAAAACATTTGTTACTTAGTGTAAAGTGAAGGAAAACTGAAAGAAAAAAAGTAAAGTAAAAACTGAAAGTGACATCTGTGGAAAGGAAATTTTGAGGTGTTTTTGCTAAAAGAAAAAAAAAACAATTCTTAAACAAGAATGGGCAAACACTGGGGTGGCGATTTAAGCTGTTGATGATGGTGAACCTACCTTGAGATGCTGTGAGCTCCCAAGGATCTAATTGGAAGAAAGCGGAGAACAAAATAATTGACACAGTGGCAGATACTGTCAGTAATGTCTGTCGAATGCATGGGAAATGTATTAAAGACTGTGCAAAAGAAAACTTACTAAGATTTCTTCAAACAAGAAAACATATAGAGACAGGAAAGTCTTGATTTACGAAAATATTGCTTGTTTTAAGTATTTGTGATAACATATTTACGCAAATAAGGTAAATGTTCTGATTTTTGAATTCTAGTATCTAGAAACTAGCTAAATTTGCTCAAAACTAGTCAACAAAAGAATAAAAACAAGACAAATGCACTTGAATCTAGGACAATGAAACTAAATTCAGATCAGTCCCAGGGGTTTCCCATCCAGCTCTTGACCAGTCACAGTGCTGTTTAGTTTCTGACCTGTACTGTACCTTAGTGCGCCACTGTTACAACAGCTGATATTGTAGATAAAATATGTGTCTGTGGTAACTGTTTTGAAGTCTCAAAGTAACTCGTACAATTTGTTTTCAATATTTCAGAGTTTAACGAACTGAGTTTGGTAACACTTTACTTGAAAGTGTCTTCATAAGAGTGGCATGAGCCTGTCATAAACATGACATGACATACAGCATGGACATGACTGTTGTTATTAAGTGTCATTTGATTGTTGTAATGTCTGCATCCCAAACAGTGTCAACTTTACATTACAAAAACTGCATTACACTTAATGTCAACAGTCATGAACATCCATGTCATGTCATGTTTATGACAGGCTCATGTCACTCTTATGTAGACACCTAAAGGTAAAGTGTTGTTTTAATATCAAGTTTCATGTCTGCAATTCATAAAATCTAGCACCACCAATGGGTCAAAGCTGGAGCGACATCCATGAATGTAACTTTTAAACCATATGTCCAATTTTCAAAAATGATTTTCCCTAACTGCAGCTAAAAACATACTAGCTCAGCGTTGGAAACCACCTCACGATATTTCTACTGTACATTGGCTGCGAATATTCTTGGACATTTCTTACATGGAGCTGTCAGCAAGAATTAATAATGGTCAACAACATACTCTTTCATGGTGGAGGAATTTGATATGTAACCTGGAGGATTTTTGATGCATGGAACCTTTAATGCAATACAGCAACTCAAATTTTCACAAAACATCACGTGAGGTCATATCATGGAAGATCTGTGACTGACTGCCACAAAACATAGTGTGAGCATTTGTCACATTGGCATCGACCAAAATCAATGATATGTCTATGGTAATGCTGTCCAATTATTATGCTTAGACCCCATATTGCTGTTTGCACACAAATGTTAAAAAGTAATTTTCAAGTGCCACTGTCTGGCCAATCATTTTGTTTGAAATCACCAATAGTGATTATCTGAATAAGTTACGTTTAGGCTGACTTGTCTAGATAAAATAACTTAAAACAAGTGAAATTACCTTCAATGTCTGTCTGACAACTGGTCAGAATGCTTTTCCCTCATAAAAATGAGTGAAATTACCTCAAAATTAGTTGTACTATCTAAGTAAAACAATTCAAGACAAAATATACTGAAACAACAACAATAATTCTACACAATTCTACACAAACAATAATTCTGCTTCAATAAGTAAATAAATCTTAAAATAGGTAAATAAAGATAAATCTAAATTCTAAATTCTGGGGAATTACACTCGTAAAGATTTTCATTTTTGCGGTGTAGGCCTACACATTTGACATTCAGATGTAACAGTGTCACAGTTGCATACATGACAGCGTAATCAAGTCTCAGAAATAAGATGACTAAATGTCATTAGCTACTCACAGTAGACATAGATAATAACTATGATGCTGTACATCAAGTCCAGTATCGGTCCAGCTGCCATTGAGTGAACTGAAAACGATGAAGTACCCATTTGACTGAAACATCTAACAGAGAAAGGAAGTAATCAGATGGAGGGCCACAGGAAACCCACAAACTTCACAGAGAGAGAGAGAGAGAGAGATGCACAGTGTCTGTTTCCCATGATGATTTCAGTTACCATCATTCTATCATTCTATTTATTTATTTATTTATCTATTACACAGTATTGTACTTTTCCATGTACACACCCAGTTGCAGTGTTAATTAGACGGAGCACAAGAACTGGATGCAAGTGTGGGTCTCAGTATTAAATCCAGGTGAACTGATGGCAGTACTGGTCAAATAACAAAATACAGCTCGTGCTCAAGTACATGCACAGAGCTCAGTGCAGCACACAAAAGCCAAATATTTTAATACCTTTGAACAGTACACACTGAGTTCATGAAGTCACTGGGAGACAGTGGGGTTGAACTAGGTAGATGCTACTATGTTTCCTCCAGTACATGTCTAATGTACATTTGCATTAAGTCTTTTTTTTTCGGTCAAGCAGCATATCATTGTTATTTGGAATATGGAACAAAATGTCAAATCTGACTGTTATTAACTTGAACTACTACAGTACATTAAAGGCACACCAGGCAACATTTTATGTTGTTTTTAGGTTAATTTATCAGCTTTATAGTCACTTAGTTCTTAGTTAAATGGCTCATTAGGGGGCAAATGAAGGTGAATGTAGGCTCTCTCGGCTCCCCCTACCTCTTCTTTGAGGATTTACAGCTTTTCACGATGACAATGGTGCCCTGATGTAAAACAAAACTGAAACCGTCTCCTGATAAAATGTTTATTACCTTTTTGGTCGACGTAACTTTTGAAAATTATCATCGCTGGTTTCTATCTTCTTTGGTTGGCAAACAACCTGTTGGGGAGAATTTAGAAGATTTGTGTTAGTTAAGAAAAAACAGTGTCTATAGAGCGAGCTGATCAAGTTTTTGTCACATTTTATGGGTTGAAATAAAACCTCTACAGCTTAAAATGAGCCTTTACCTAACACAGCAGTGCAGGTGATATTTGCTGGGGTTTTCAGTTTTTAGTACACACCCAAAATTTTGGTCATCATCCAACATTTTATGGATTTGCATATTTAAACTATTTGTAAACCGTATTGTAGTGAGCATGTAGGCAGCTTTGCTTTTATTGAGACCCAGTGCAATTGCAGAACATTCATATCATATCCTTATTTAATGGGACTAGTGATTAGATATGTTACAGTCAGAGATGTTTCATCATGGACATGTCAGTCTCTCGGCTATACAGTGTCTTTGGGTAGACCTAGCCTCCTCAAGGATGTTGTCTCAGGGAGTGTTTTGTTGTGCTTTTATCGCCATCTTGTGGATGAAGGAGGACTGAATCAAATATGGAGCTCTAGATTGGATTCCCTGTGAATGTTGTTACCTTAGAAAAATGATGTCCGTCCTTTTATTCATTCATTCATTCATTCATTCATTCATTCATTTATTCATTCATTCATAAAATTATTGTGTGACGTTTTGTAAAAAAAGTGCTTGGATGACAGAAGGTATTGGTGAAAGTCACCAAGCTGGTGATTGGTGGACACAGGAAGTTGTGTCTCTCGTTTAATGGTCTGAATCTGTGTTGCTGGATTTATTTCAGTTCACAGGCAGCAGTAACTTTTTCCGTTTGCAAAACCTTATAAAATCAAAATGAACTAACTTGGCCATACTATATCAGCATAGGCTACTCAGCATATATAAATATATCAGATATTTTGTGGTTCGCTACTGGTCCGATGGCCTCCACCCTAACAGAAGGGGGACAAGACAGCTGGTTTCACATCTCATACAGTTCATAACTTTTAACCTGCCCCCCAAATATGATTGGCAGGTTAAACTTGACCGAATGATGTGCCCCAACAGCGCCCCCACCTGCTCCTATTCCCAGCTCACCCCCAAGCTCTATATCTCTGAGGTAGCTGGTTGCAGTCTGCAAAAACTGTCCTTCTTAAAACATGGGGAAAAATCTTAAAATTACGTTAAAATAATGTATTTCAAGTTTTAAAAAAAACTGCCAGTTGGGTAAGCATTTTCTTGAGCATGATCTTCTATATTGACCAAAATGGTTAAAACTAAGCAAAATTGGTACTCCAAATATGGCAATTTAGCTTAATTTAAGTAACTGAATGAACTGAATTTGCTTTGAGCGAGAAAATTTGTCTTTGAAAATAAGTATTGTATGCTTTCAATTAACCTATAAAAATGAGACAAATGCTTATAATGAGAAATTGTTTCTTAAATTAAGGGGGAAATAATGACTCAAACTATCTTGAAATGAGACACTAGACCGTGGATGCAGCTTAGTAGCTTTAATAGGTGCCCATTAATATTGAACACTGAACATGAGCTGAACATTTTTCAGATTTGTAAAACACAAAATAACCATCTTCTTAGCTTAAAAATACAAGGTACCAGCACTACAAATGTTACAGGGGAGAGAGAGATATGAAGACGAGGGAGAGACGGGGCTTAAACAGGACACAGAATGGTTGAGAATGAAATGTCCTTGCACAATAGTTTCACTCACTGCTCAGATTTGAATGATGTGGGGACCACATTATCTAAACCAATGAATGATGGTGGTCGGTGATGATCTTAAAGGTAAGAGATAATGATGGTATTACAGTAAGGAAGAAAGGCAAACACTTCTATCACCGTATTGACAATGAAACGTCAGTCTAGGCTTTCAGAGGGCTTAAAAAAGGGGAGAAAATCAAACATTACTGCTTGTGTTCACAAGCAAGATTAAACACATAACTTCCAATTTTGTAACACAAAACATTTTTCAAAGTAGTGTCCAAAAAGAACAAGGCAATGTGGAAAGTTGTTAAGCAAGGTACTCAGCTGTTCCTCTTGCATTTGTTTTGGGCGCCCCTTCTGGGTTTAATGCTATAGATGAAATGTCTACTGCAATGTCTTTTGATGAAATTGCTAAAAATTGCAAATTGCAAAAAACTTAGTCCTAGGTTTATTCCAAACACATGTGAATTTCTGGCAAGCTGTCTGTCTGTCTGTGTGTGTGTGTGTACGCTGACTCATGCAAAAGACACAACTAACCAATAAAGCTACACTGATGACAATCATCTTTGCCTCATCGTTAAAGCATGACAAAAGGCTCTATTTGCAGTACGTGCCTTTTTGGGTGCTATGGCATTCGAGGGGAAAAGTTGAGGCAATTCAGTGTATACTACAGTGGTATGTTCAACTAGATTCAAAGAAAAAAACACAATATATTAGTTTAGCTAGACTGCAGCAGGACAATAGACATAAAATCTACACCTACAACCATATTACCTACAAAACAGTTTTATATTAGGGGTTTAACATGCATGTCCAGTGTAAAATACCAGAGAATGGTTCATCTTGGTTGCCCCTTGGTCGTTTGGTTTGCTTGTCCTGGGTGGTGATTTTTCCAAGATGACCATTGAAGCACTGGAATCATAATCACTGGGCTAATGCTGAGCTAATGCTGTCATCAGCATTCTCATACATGCGTTGTTTTTTGACAGGTGGACATTGTTGTTTTACATGACTTTTTACATTGGAGAATCTCTTCAGAAGCTTCCTTAACACATCCTCCTGTAGAGATTTAAAATGCATCTAGATATGCACAGAAATGCACTTCAAATTTTCAGCATCCAAAGTAAATGACATACTCCATGCTGGAGAATTTCAAAAACTTGCCAGGAGACGTTTCATGGTCATCACATTTAGCCATTGATGGCTCTGCTATTGCAGTAGAAACCTTTTCCCCCTCTAAATAATATATCAACAATAATTTAAGATATAAACATATTTAATATCCCATGGATAGGTAATCAAGGTGTCTAAAAGGCTATGTGCTATTGAAAACCCATCTAAACCCAAATAATGTGTTAGCAAATATATTTACTCTGCAGAAAACATCACAAATAAACTGTCAGGTCTGCATCAAATCTGGCCACGGCCACGCCCCCTCACTCCACCTCACTGACTCTCAATCCCTCTCCCCGATCGCATTCACTTCCTTGTGCACGATCACGTTCACCTGAGTTCTAATTGGTGTCACCTGTTCTCCACTCTATTTAAGCCTCCTCCCTGCTTCCCCTGATGTCTGGCCTTGTCGTTACATTTCTGGATTTACGCCGTGTCTGTCGTGCTTTCTCCGGCGCCCGCGAACCCCGTGTCGTAGACCCCGCGAGCCTGGACTCCCCAGTCGGTATAGTTGTTCCCTGTGTCTCACCCTTACACATGATTGTGCTTTTGAGTTCGTTACCTTGTTCTTCTGAGTGTTAGTATCTCCCTGTTTCTACTGAGCGTTATAGTTTTCCGTTTCCTCCGCTGTAGTAGCGGACGTGACTTTTGTTGTGTTCTGTTTTGCTTGTTTAAATAAACCTCCTTTGTTTAAATTAGTCCCTACCTTGTCTGTGCCTGACATAAACAGATTAATGCTGGTGTTAACAATTAAACAATAATTAAATAAAGGGCCAAACATCTTACCTACTTTTCAACATTGGGAATTGCTAATCAGCAGATGTTGTAATGAGCCAAGGTATGAGCAGGAATCTGGAGGTAAAATTTTATATATGCATTTTTTTATACCAGGAAAAATATTGGAAATATTTCAATTTAGAAATTAGAAATGAATCAGCCAACTTAAGTAACAAGCAGTTGAAGCCTAGTAGCCTACATTTAATAAAGCAAATAGGAATTAATTAGAATTAATTAACTAGAATTAATGCCTGATCCTGTTCATCTGACACTAACCTTTTTTCCACTTGAAGCCTTGTTTTCTTATTTATGATTAATACAATGGTTAAGATGAAATGCCTGATGAATGTCTCTGTTCCGGTTCGGAATTTCGGTTGTTGTGGTAGCACCCTCCCACCTACAAAATGGCTGCATAGGTGCACGGCTGCAATCTTTCCAAAAATGCATCAAACCTTTGTTGGTAAAGACGAGAAACTCACCGAGTGGTCAGTAGTGTCTACTTTTTGAACAGAATAACTAGTTGGTCCATTTTATCTGGATTTCTAAAATCTTAAAGCCTTCTGTTGAGTGGAGAACATGTGTGTGCCTCAGTGGTTGTTCTGTGCTAATGCTAGCAACTTACCTGCCTAGACCAGCAAAGAGATCTCTAATGTCGTCTCTGGACAGAGTATGTAGAATGTCCTCGCTGATATTAGCTGCTGTTGTGTAGAAAGGCAAAAACGCGTGTGTGTGTGTGTGTGTGTGTGTGTGTGTATATATATATATATGTATTAGTTGAACTTTATTACTGATATGTCATTTGGGACCCAAAAGGTCTGAAAAGGTGTGGCAAAATATTTTTTCAATTAAAAAAAACTAAAATTCATGCCAGAGAGGCTTCAAAATGGGACAATGCCAAACCAACCGAAGTTGGATGTGCTAAGTTGGCTTCCTCAATTTGGGATTGAATAATCAAAATAATTTTTAAATGTATTTGGCGTTCCTTGGATAAATTTCAAATTAACGATTGGTTTCACGTTACTGGATTCATTGCATGTATACTGGCCTCATCAGAGAAATGATTTCAAGATCGCCACGACATATACAGGGAGATACCTCAGTTAGAGTTACCAACTTAACTCGACGTCCTTGTGATGATTCTCTTGACCCGCTCACTGCTGACGACCATTCTCAGGTAACGTTAAGCCTCAGGTTTTGTTAGCAATCTCTTTCTTCTTTCTTTCTTTATTTGTGTTTGTTTGTTTGTCTTCATTAACGGGTTGTCTTCCTTCTTTCATTACTCCCTCTGTACTTTTAATTTTATGTCAGGCTTTGTATGTTTACATTTATAAATAAAAGGAATACATCGTGAATAATAATTAAACACATATTTTGTTAGAAATTAAGCATAGTTACTGTCAAGAGGTTGCCAAAAGTGCAAGCTTTTTTATTAATTGACATTCATAAAACGAGTCACACCATGCTGTTCTGACCAGACAGGCTACTGCTATAATGATGGCTGCAAGAAAAAACATCACCTTTCACAGGTTTGTATCCATAGAAAGACTGCTACTGTGAAAACATGTTAAATATAATTATCCTTATGGATATATTATCAGAAACTTTCTTTCTCTCTGTAGACATAGCTCTGTATCTATATATAGCCAGATAGCAAAGATGCTGCTGTGTTTTTGTTCTACCGCTGTTACCATGGTACCACCTCAAATAGCGAAAATATCATATGTGGCAAAAGGGCAGTATGCCTCCACTGGACCGCCGGTAAACCAGGGTACACACACACATATGTATGTATATATATATGAATAATTATATATTTGATATATGCTGGGGTTATAAATGATGGCACATTTGATATATGCATGTCTTTATTTCACTGTCACTGGATGAGTGTATTTATTATCTGCGTTTCAGAATGGTGTGAATGAAATAATGGCAGGAATTCAGCAGTATCAAGCCCTGTTAGTGACCAGCTTCAGGAGTTCAAACAACAGTTACAGCAACATGAGGGCAGAGAACGTGAGATGAAAGTTATGGAAGTGTTTGACCAGTTTGAGGATCCACTTGCTGCTATTTCTACAACTTACCTTCAGGACAGTATAATCAAAAAATGTTTTGATTATGTGGAACCAGAGGAAGTATGTGTTGGCCATGCAGCATCCTTGCAGACAAGAGGAGCAAAAACGTTGCAACTGTAACTGCAATGGTAGCCAAAGGTTTTCATTATGTTTCTCTGATCAGAAGCTTGGAACAGTTTGTCATTGAAAAATTCTTGCGATGATAAATGAACCACTAACTTTTAATAGTGATGGATATTTTTATGATATCAGGGATGGAGAACTAAGGAGGTCACACCCTTCATTTTCACTGTGGCCCTCTGCTGTGCAGATAATCCTGTATTACGATAGAATTGAAATTTCCAACCACTTGGGTCTCATGCTTCAAAGATCAAGTTGCTAATAATTTGCTGCAGATTGTCTGGTGGATTGCACGCCATATTGTACTGTTACACACAACTTCACCACATATATCCCTGTGAAATATTATGTTGGAAATGTCATGCTATGGAAATAATATATTCATTTTGTTCTTGACTTAGGAATGTGTTAAAATAAGGAGAAACGATGGATTGTTCATGTCCTGTTGCAAGCAGATTGTCTGGTGGATTTCATGCCATGTTATATTGTTACACACAACTCCACCACATATGTGCTTGAAATGTTATCTTGGAGATGTCATTGAAAGACACACATCTTTGTGTTAGAGCTGCAAGGCAATGGCTTGCCCAGTGTGTTCAGTCCAAAGAATTTTGACGTATGGCTAGTTCATTTGTTTCAATAAACATCCTCTCTGGGGTATTGAGACCGTAGTTTGTACATAGGACCTAATTGTTAAGCCAACGGATTCTTCCGATCTAACATTCACCTGTACATTCACGGCTCAAGACAGACGCTAGATTCTGTCTCTTCCGTTCTATCCAGAAAGCTCAGACGATGTGGCGTCATTGTTTGATGTGTTGTCTGAAGTCCCAAACGTCGCAAAGTGTGTTATATCGGGTTTTGTAAAATTGTCAACTGTATTTGGACACAGACGAACACATGCATTTATTATTTATGCATTCCTTATTAGACTACTTGAAACTGAAGAAACAATATAGGCCTGGGCAGAGGGGCAGTAGGTATTCTTTTGGTCGGGATACGCGATATGTTATAAATCAATGCCTCATATTAAGAAAGTGAGAAATAGCCTACATAAATGATCTGTTCCAAGAAATGGGGGGACTCAGCCTATTACCAGGCCTATATGGTTGCTGTTGTTATTATTAGGACTAGATGCTGTTAAAGTTTATACTTCTACTGTCTAATCTTTCTACTGTCAATCATTGTCTGAAATTAGCATATGAGGAACGAACCAAAATTTTGACCTAATCTCATATTAACGACCTAGTGTTGGTAGAAGACGTTTTAGGTCATCCCATACCTAAAGGACGGTTGAATTAGACAAATAGCGGAGCTAAATGACTACTGCTTCTTCAAGAAAAGGCTTGTTTCTGCTGTGTGATTGGAATCACACGACAGATTAGCGAACAGACGGCGTGACAGAAAATACGGTACTAGGACAGTAACATTGCTCATTTAGAGCTACAAGGCAATGGCTTGCCCACAGTGTGTTCAGTCCAAAGAATTTTGAGTATGTCGTCACGTTGCTGCGGGCAATGTGCGGATATAGCCGGTTCGTAATCATCTTTGATTTTGATAGCTTTTTGCCGCGTCATAATGGCCATACTGCATTCCTTGACGTCATAATCAAATTTTACTATAAATTCAGGCGAAAATACAGTAGACCTATTCACACAGACGGGAGATTCACACAAGACGACAGCTCTTTTTCCATAATTATTTCTCAATTATTTCTCAATAATTAGTCAATATTTGTATTAATTCTTCTGAATAGACATCAGTTAATGTAAGTTCAAACAACTTTGAAAGAAATCTGTTTGAAGTAGGACTAAATGTAATAGATAATTCAAATGATCTTGTCTTTAATTAATTAACATATAGCTGGCTGTTTATTTGAACTAAGTGGGTGGGATGCTTAACTGAAACTGCATGTATGTATTCAGCTTCTTTTCGTTTCCTCATGTTGCCAGAGATAGGCACACTGTGCTACATCTTTCACCGGAGTATGAAAGACAGAGGCAAGCTGGGAAAGAAACACCAGAATGAATCTCATGAGGATCATAACTCACGATTCCCACAACTAGAGCGATGTGACGATCACAGGAGACCCACACTAAGGGAGCAGGCACATTCGCCAGGCTTCATGTGCCAGCTCGCTGACCACAACCTTGCCCACACTTATTCCGAGGGCACACATAACCAACTCCCAGACCTCCACCGTGACTCAAGGGGCTCTTCTTCGTGCAAGAAACGGGGTCAGTCACACAAAACTTAATGCAGCCTTTGTCCCACAGGCCCCAAAGATGGAAGTGTCTGGAGGAGGCCTTAGGTGCCCACAGTAGCTGGTTCTGGCATCATGCTCGGCAGAACAGGCAAAGTATGCCCAGGGCCGAGCGCGAGAGATCTCGTCCATCTTAAGCCCCTGCCACCTGTAGATAAGAGGCCCCTGGAGTCAAGCGCACTCAACATGGAGCTCAGCAGACCAACACGCCCAAAAACAGGCAAGAATCGCCCTGAAAAGAGCTTTCCCATTAACTCCACAAAACCGCAAAAGGTTGTCCGAGCACAACAATTGTCAACACAAGCCCAAAATGTTCCCCAGGCACCAGCATCTAGGAAATTAAGAGGGCAGCTGGGTAAAGACCAAAGAAGAGACCAAGCAAAGAACAGGTTCACTGGCTTTAGTGACGTGTCAGCAAATACGAGTGAATGTGTGTGCTTATCAGAAGACAGTTTGGCTAGGGTCGGGAGCGTGTACCAGGCAAGATCAAGGCCACAGCAGCTTCCTCAGCCTCCTAAGCACCCACAGTCTTCGTCATCTTCTTCACCATCTTCCTCATCTCCGCACCAGGTCCATTACACTTCACAGCCTCGTCTCCTGACTAAGAGGGCCCAGATGGAACAAAGGGTCCTCAAGACGGCTGTGGAGACATCCAAACAGCTCCCTGTAGTAAGCCTGAATGGATCGATGGTCTGCAACATGGGTGCTGAAGAGTACAGTAGAGAGCTCCGACAGGCAGCCAACAAGCCGCGAGCCAAAGTGCCGGATCATGAGCCACCACTTGTGATCTTGTCTGTCTTGCGAGAGAGCCAACATCAACAAGTGCCTATCACCTGCCATGGCCGAAGGAGAAACACGGCTGTTTCCTTACAAACACGGAGGTTCCCCATGGACACCCAGGACATTCATGCCACCATCCTTGAACACAGAGTTGGGCTAGAGACTTTGAGAAGAAAAATCAAGGACTCCAGACGCACACGTGAGCCAGTGCACAGGCGCAGGAGAAGAATCACTCTGAGCCTCACAATGCCCTGCACCTTCCGCCTCAGGACTCGCAAGCCCATTTTTGCGCACAGAGTGGTCCTGAATGATTAAAATGTCAACATGGAGAGCATGGACGAAGAAAGGTAAGGGTTCAACAGTCCAGCAATCTACAAATATTCCTTTTATTCATCTAAGAAGAGTATGAAATAACCACTAAAATATTCCTCTATTACTATTAGCACAACACTGATCATGCTTCATTCTGTTCTTCTATACAGTCAATCTGCCTACTTCCAGTCCCCAGTTATTCACCATCTACTGGCACACAGGCATACATGACAACATCAAAGCCTACAGGGGAAGGATTGTACATCAATATGGACCCCCAGCATCAAAGAATGAAAATCTCTTTCAGACCGAATTTCAGATGTTTCATTTCTTGTTACCACTCCCTTATTTTAAGGCCAAAGATACTCTCAAGGCCAAAGATATCAAAAAAATATTTCATTTTGAACACAACTTGTCAAACAAATTGTCACCCATCAGTTTTTCAAAACCCTCCTCCATTTTTTGCCCTCCCTTTATCGATCTTTCTCCAACCTTCACTCACTCTGCAATACAGTAATAAAAATGTTAAAGTACTTTTGTTCAAGAGGGTCTTTTTAAACCTGTACAATCACGGAGCAATACACATCTTTAACACATCTTTAAAATCAGTGAACTTGCTACTCAACTTCACTAAAACTACTGCCACTGGTGTTACCTTACAACAAAGTGAACAAATTTCACATCACTGTGATCAATTCTGTATCAACAGAATTACATCGAACAAAACCAAAATGGCACCCTTCACACTTTTCACATGCAGTAATGCTATTTCAGAAGCTTTTCCCAGCTACTGATCAGCAGGTCAACAGTGCATCATAGTGCACCAGTGTTCCCTTTTGTTTTTTTTTCCAGCACTGAGCAAATTGAAATTTTTGGCATGCTTCAGCACTGTGAGCTTCCTTTCATAGTCGATATTCAATATTTGGCCAGTATTTTTTTTTTCAGCTGTTTGCTATTTGGTTGGTAATTAACAAACTTGAATGAAATGATGCCTGCAATTAGCCTCCATGAGGAACAACAGGACACCACTTAGTTGCCTGTTCATGTTTAAGCTTAAAAGCAGAAAATCCCAATGATGGGAAAATACAAGGTTTTATGAGAATGTGGTGGGAGGAGAAGGAGAGGGGTTATAGCCTAATGGTTTCACACAGCCAGCATAAACTTGTAAAGTACAGTAAATAAAACAATATGTTAATTGAAATCACATAATTAGTCCAGTCAGTTAGATGCTTTGTTGAAGCCCTACTTAAAACCTGTGCTAGGTTACAAAGGTGAACTAAATGTTTGCATTCTTGTCTGTGATACATCCCTAAAACATTAAGGATGGTACATGTAATAGATATCATAGACATGGTTTGTGCTCCCATCCATTAGTGAGCAAAAGGGTTTTCCACAGGTCCTGAGGAAAGGAAGCAGATAGACAGCTGGACTACACTGATGTCTAGTGGTGATCAAAGGTGTAGCAGGGGTTGTATACTGTATGATGCAGTTGTATATTCTGCAGTCAGGTATAGGCTAAATAGACAATACAAAAAAGGAGAAAGGCCATCAAAAAGTATTTAAAACAAAGGGCAAAACAACTCAGATATCAGAAGTTTGCTGAAATTGAGGCAGATCTGCTTGAGTTGGTTGTATGAAATGAGGCAGTTCCACTGATGCTGGATAAGTTTCCCCTTTCCCATCAGATCCCATCTGTAATAGTTTTAGTCCAGCCATACATCTGCACTTCTATCTCATCTTATCTGTTATTGTTTTATTTCTTTCATGGCTTTGTCTAATCTTTTATGTGTGACTTTATTTCTTTCCTTTATGTCTTTTCTTATCTTAATCATGTAGACCTACTGTTCTTCAAATGTATTCTTGTATTGTTCAATGTCCACTCTAATCAAATCACAAGGAGACAACCAAGTTGTTTAAAATTTGTGTTTATCGAATGTTTAATTCTATGTTGTCCAGACGACCTTGTTGAGACTTATTTTTTCTCTATGTTGTCCAGCTGACCTCGTCAGACTACTTCTGCAGGTAAAAGAATGACAGATCATTCACTGTGCCCTTGGTTATTGAACACAGACAATACTCGCACTGATCTAAATGTTAGTTTTATGGCTATTTAGTTGACCTACATTATGCAATATGATCCACTGGTGAGTTAATCTTTCCCCTTAGAATCATTTAGAAGAGTTGTTGTCATCTATTGACTCATATAAGTCCTTACAACCTTAATCTTATCTGATTGGAGAAATCTGTGGAGAAAAGGCAGTAAACACTATGCCCCCCCCCCCCAAAAAAAAAAAAAAAAAAAAAAAAACAATTTACTTCTTATTAGAACTGAATGGTTTAAAGAAAGAATATGAAATCCTTGAAAAAATGCTACATGCAACCTAGATTTGGAAAATGTGCCATAGAAAAGGTCCTACCCACCTTCAACCTTTCCTCCCAAGCCAAGTTTGCCTCTTAACACACTTGCAAATGTAAAAGGCTTGTTTATTTGACAGACCCATCATCATCCATTTGTTACCAGCAGAGTTTTCAGGATGCTTACAAGAGATTTTTGCTGCTTCCACAGGTGACTGATGTTTTAATTTTGATTTCCGAGCAATAAATTAATTGATTAGGATTGGAGTGGGAGAAATGATCTCATACCCCTCTTTTAATCTCATCACTCTTATTCTAGGATACCAGAACGTGTGCTTAAGTTAGCAAAGCACCAATGAAAATAGGTGCTTGATAACCCACTGAAAGGCTCAGTGTGTTGATTCATTATGGTTTGCTTTAGTTTCATTTATTAGGCTCATTATGGTCTTTTCAGGTCACAACCTACAATAGTAAAAGTATAATAAAAAACATTAAACTGCACCATAGCCTAAAACACCACAGGTCACTAAAAATCCCTACACAAATTAAGAAGAAAAGTTAAATTAGGCCTATATATGTGGTTGGGCATTACTGGTTATAGAGTGTGAAGATGTAGGTATTATACTTTTCAAATGTTTAATGTTTATGGGACAGTTCTGTATAGATTAAAAAGCAAAATAGCGCCCCCACTGCAACCAACTGCAACCAACAATGCCCAATATCAATGTCAAGTTTAAGGTGGAACTGTTTCGAATACGTAGCTGTAAGTAAGAAGGCAACTTGGGTCTTGTCCCATACGGGCTTTTTGCCTTATCGTCAGTTCTTCTAGTTTGGAGTGTTTTACTTGCCAAGGTGTGGAACTAAGAGCAGGACGGGTAGGATCTGGAACCGAACAGAGAGGTTTTCTGCTGTAACGTTAACGACGCTGATATTTGACCTATGAGCAAGAGTTTATGAGACAGAAATAAAACTAATGTACTAATAAAAACGAACTAACACAGCCTAGAAAATTATTTCAGTATTCGATTTATATCTTAGTAGTTTGCCTCGCTTATATGCAACAAATGGCGTTGGCTAAGACTGTCATGTGGCACGACTTGCCTTGCATAGGAAGCACGTTTGGATTCTCCGTATAGTCTACAACTATTTCACTTTAATAAAAGAAAGTCACATGCGACTTAACGAATAGTGAAAATATCTCAAGACGAGCAATCTGAGAAAGAATCTATTCTAACTTTTGTGAAACTCAGCCAGGTCTAAATATAGAAGCGTGTGAGCGCAATCTGACCCTTCTCACTGATAGCGCAATAAATCTGCTGCTTCTCAGTTGTGACTAAATAGATTGGGTAAACCCAGACCTCACCTCAGTCGAGCTTGAGAGTGGACTGGAAGTGGGTGATTGATGTAAAGCTAAACTGAAACATTACGCTTTTATCAAACTCTTTAGAAAGTACAGCAAACTCATCTTAAATGTACCTGTATACTCAAAGAAAACACACATCCGTTTCAACTGTTAGACAGTATCTGAATACAAATGTCCACATTAGTTGTGAATCATATGAAGCCGGAGGAGCCAGACATAAGCTTCAGTTCACATCATCTCTGAGCTGGGACGGACCAGTCAGCGAGCAGAGGGAGGGCTGAAAGCGCTAACGTTGAATTCAAACAATGTATTTCAGTGCGTAGCATACTGCCCACTATACAGCGAACGCATGCCAATTGCTAGGGTTCAGACACTTTTCACGATGTGAAACGATGTGAAAGCAGCTGATGCATCAGGCTAGATGATAGTTGTACTTACCAGCAAAAAATTCCCTTGGGACCTGATTTTACTGATACTGGGTCCTCAGAATTGCCTACAAATCTAGACATAACCTAGCGGTACTAAATAGTTTTGCTCAGCCTGGACATCTAGCCATGAGCTATAGGGCCTCAGTAGGTCTTCTTCCAAGTTTTGGTCAGACCAATCACATCGCTTTGTCCTTAAAGAGACTCGCCTAGATGCACCCTTGCAGTAGCTTATTAGCATTAAGACAATTTGACTCAGCCCCTTGGATTGAGCCCGGTCTATCAGTCATGGCCAGACCATACATTTTGGTGGTATAGTCTGGTTTGTCAGGCTACCCTCAAAAGGCAATGATATTCATTGTTTTCCTATGCTTTTTTAACAGCCTTTTGCATTCCCTCACAAGAACTGTGGTTTTCTCATGCATTTTCTTGAAACAGTTAATGCAAAACTATTATTAGGAGGAGTTATTAGGAAGAATGCAATAGAAAAAAGAATATTTTTTCACCACTGATTTTCCACTATTATTTCCCTTTCATAAGGTTAATGTGTTCTCTTGTATAAATGACCGCCACAGACACTCCCAGTGGGTCTGCCATCAGAAACTGAACCATCTCTGCTCTCTGTGTTGTTTCTGTTAGGTTTCTGATGTTCAGTCATGGAGAGACAGCTCTCCATTGTCCTTCTAGGAAAAGCAGGAGTTATTAAAAGTGCTTCAGCAAATACCATTTTTGCTTTAAAGAACAAGCTAAGAATTTGCTGCAGATTGTCTGGTGGATTGCACGCCATATTATATTGTTACACACAACTTCACCACATATGTGCCTGTGAAACATTATGTTGGAAATGTCATGCTATGGAAACAATTATATGTCATTGTGTTCTTGACTTAGGAATGTGTTAAGATAAGGAGAAATGATGGATTGTTCATGTCCTCTTGCAAGCAGATTGGCTGGTGGATTTCATGCCATGTTATATTGGTGATGAATGAAGATAGCTATTTAGCAAGCTAATGAAGCTAACAACCAAAATTGTATATCACATTTGGACTTGTAACAAGTTGACATTGCACATAGGACTGTTCTGGTGACAGCTTTGACATGGGGCTGGAAATTTAGGTTTTTGAGCTCTCAGGCAGAAGACAGATCATCAGGTAGGTTGTTACCCTTGCTGAGGCAAGAGTCCTCCAGAGCATACCCAGTCTCGGATCATGCATGCATTTCCTTCATTGTTCCTGTTCACATGCCACAAGGATCACTGCCGTGATATACAGTATATAATTGACAATAATGCCAAGCTCTTAATGGCCGAGCAAACATTTTAGACTCCTGCTGTGCAAAGGCCCTGTCTCTTGATGATTTAACAGATAATCTAAACACTGTCATGTAATCACTGCTCAAAAGGACTTGTAGAAAGCTTGAGCACAAATGGAGATCTGACTTTTTGAAAAAAATGAAATAAAAGGGCTCCCTCTCTGCTACAAGAACAACATATTTTTCTAACCTGATGAATTCTAAAAACAGGTAAAAAACGTCCTGTCAGCAATGATCATGTGCCCCTGCTTCTATAGCACAGAATTTACCCCTGACAATTTTTTAACACCCCACCCTTGCACTCACAACCCAGGTGTGCAAGTTCTGCACGCTCCCCTTGCCTTGTCGCCGTAGTTTTCCTGTTATAGTTATTTATTTACAAAGTTATTTAATTATTTACAAAGTCTATTCAGTGGACTAGCATGTCGCTAAAAGTATCTGCAGTGTGCTGCTGAAATACACCCTCAAACAAATCAAAGAGAATGGATGAACTCGACCAATCACAGTCCTTGCGGTATGTATGTATAAGTGAAGGGGTTGCTGGCAGGTAGTGTGACTTATGTATCTGCATGATTAATTTGCGTTAAATAACTTGTTAAAATCTGACATTAATCATATGCATTAACATGTTAACATTGACAGCACTAGAACTTAGTTAAATTGTCAAAGCCTACAAGCTGCCAGCTGGAATACCGCCTGCTGTGTTTAAAGAACACCTTGTCCTTAGTAGCTCATCTCATCATTAACAGGTCACTTGCTGTTGTGGAACAACTCACAGCTAGTGATGGCCAGATTGTATTGAGAAAGATGGTAGATAGGGAGCAAAGTGGGAATCAGTTCCGATCTGCATAAATAGGCATGTTGCTGACATAATTGGCTGTAGTAGATTAGTGGAAGCACTAGGCCGTGCTAGCCTGGCTAGTAGATAGTAATGTGCACTGACATAAGCTTGAGGCTTGTGTCAAAATGGAGAGATCACGTGATATGATGTTTGAAGCTACTGCTTTGAGATGGGGTTTGATTTTAGTGGGACATCTCGATTATAAAGATGTCCCATGAAGAATACTCACTTGTGAGTTTTTGTCAGTGGTTGGACAGTTTTTGAACAGAGTTTTTTTGTAGTTGATTGCAAGTTGTGCATTATTCTATAGAGATAAACAAGAAGAAGAAATGTTTGGGAGTACTTTGATCATATTTCTCCATAGGTAAGCTATGCAATAGTTTAAAAGGCTATAGACTATGTTACTAATTAACAAATTTCTAATTAAGTAGGCCAAGGCCTATTGTTTATTAGTAGCCTAATGTCATGTCCACAAAACGCATTTCCATAACGTCACTTTCAGTGATGAGAACACTGGTTTTTCCTATTTCTAGTATTCAAAGAAATGTAGCACAGTAGGAAATGCGCCTGAGACTACCTAACATAAGCAGGGTGCCATTAACAGTGTGCCATGTTTGCAATAAGAGATGTGTGACATCTGACCTGTAAAGATGTAAGGATCACTGCGTGGAGAGAGATCTGGAGGTTCTGTGTTCACTGTGTAATCACAGCTCACCCCTCTGATACTCATTGACTGTAGACGTGTGAATAAATCATCTTCATTCACAGGAAAGTGGCAGGACAGGTCTCCAGAAGCATTCTTTGATGGCTTTGCTTTTAGATATAACTGAGATTCATCTCCAGTGTAAAGGTGGCATTGGGTGGCCTCACCAAAATGCTTGGGAATATCACAGACAATGGACATAGAATCATCATGAGGGACCTTTATGCTTGGCTTCTGCAATCTGTCTGTATTGAGAGACCAGACATTCATCAGACATTTTAAGTCCACATTCATCTTAAATCTCTTAGAAATGTACCTACATGACTTCCACAATATAGTGTACTATTCCGCAGAGTAGGTCTAATGTTTTGTAAAATTCACTGGTGTTTTATCAAACACTAGAATGTAAGGACTCTCACCCAGAACAGTCAGTGAAACAGTGTCAGAGAAGGCAGATGCAGTTTGTTGTCCTGCTGATGTTGTGTGGTAATAACAGCCAGACTGCTTCCAGACGGGAACTCTGACGTGTCCACTGCAGGATCTGAACACCAGTGAGGGAGATCTGACATGATGAGTGACTGAATGGAGCAGCTTCTATCCCATCCAGGTAGAATAAACACAGAGATGCAGACTGAGACTGAGCTACTTCACAGCTCATCTGAACTGAGTCACTCTCTCTCATGACTGCAGGGGAGATCTTCAGCTGGGGCTTTGGAGGAGTGACTTTTGCTTCTGGGAAACAAGAACACACATTTTATTACACATATTTGGTAAGACTGTATGATACCTGGCGAATGTAAGACTTTTCTGGAATTTAAAAACTTTAAAAGAAGAATCAGTACAGTATTTGTCAGACTTCTAATTTCACCATTTTCACTGCTGACCAGATTATTTTGTTTTGTAGGTGATGAGGATCACATCACCACAGTCTTCACTACAATCAACCACAACATCTTTGAATAACCTTTCAAATATCATGACACATCATACCTTCAACAGTGACTGAAACTGGATGTGAGTGTTGTGATGGTTTATCAGCAACAGAACATTTCACTGTGATCTGAGCAGGTAATGTGTCCAAGCCTGCCCATCTCATTAGTTCTTCCCCTGTGAGGGTCTGCTTGCATGAGGGCTCTGTATAAGTATGTGCCTCTTTGTCCACTAAGGAGAAAATACACCGAGAGACAGGAGCAGACTGGGAGTCGTCACAGCTCAGATCAACTGAGCCCTCCTTAGTTGTAATGTTTGATGACAGCTTTAGCTTAGGGAGGATCTCTGTTAAAGTACATATAACAGAAAAAGACCAAAATGGCTAAATGCATATTATGGTGACAGGATTAATATCCATTTCAAATTTGAACTAGTTATATCAAACAAATGTAGATTACCATCCACTGTTGTAGTTAATAAATCAAGCTAATTGTTTATGAGGCCTAGGTGATCGTGTGATAAATACTGGTATGTTCAAGTCATTCTTTTTCTGAAATTATTGGACTATTAAAAGAAAAACATTTGTTACTTAGAGTCAACAAAATTAAGAACTTAAACAAGGATGGGCGAACACTGGGGTGGCGATTTAAGCTGTCGATGATCGTAAACCTACCTTGAGATGCTGTGAGCTCCCAAGGATCTAATTGAAAGAAAATAACAAAATAATTGACTTATGCACAGCGGCAGATACTGTCAGTAATGTATGTCGAGTGCAAATGTATTAAAGACACTCTGTGCGAAAGAAACGTAATTGAACAGCCAAACTATTTCTGCTCATATGTCTGATTACCAGTGATCACTTCATTTGTTACTTCTTCCTGATTGATTAGGTAATAAAACACACACCCATGTAAAAATATAGAAATAAACATGAGTGTCCACGAAATGCATGGGAAATGTATTAAAGTCACTCTGTGCTAAATAAACTGAATTGAACAGCCAAACTATTTCTGCTCATATGTCCAATTACCAGTGACCACTTCATTTATTACTTCTTCCTGATTCATTATGTAATAAAACACAGCAACAACACACACCCATACGAAAATATCAGTGTCCACGAAATGCTTTATCACTAGGCCTACATATTTGACATTCAAATGTATATGACAGTGTAAGATGACTAAATGTCATTAGCTACTCACAGTATACATAGATAATAAATATGATACTGTACATCAAGTCCAGTATCGGTCCAGCTGCCATTGAGTGAACTGGGGTGGTGGTAGCGTAGTGGTTAAGGAACCTGGCTAGCGTGTAAGTAGCCTGAAAAGTTGTGGGTTCGAATCCCGGCTGCCACCGTTGTGCCCTTGAGCAAGGCACTTAACCCTAAGTTGCTCTAGGGGAGACTGGCCCTGAACAATTGATAGTTGATGAGTTGTAAGTCGCTTTGGATAAAAGCGTCTGCTAAATGCGTAAATGTAAATGTAACTGAAAAAGATAAATTTCCCATTTCCAAACATCTAACATAGAAAGGAGGTAATCAGATGAAGGGGAAACAGGAAACCCACAAACTTCACAGAGAGAGAGAGAGAGATGCACAGTGTCTGTTTCCCATGATGATTTCAGTTACCATCATTCTATTTATTTATTTATTTATCTATTACACAGTATTGCACTTTTCCATGTAGACACCCAGTTGCAGTGTTAATTAGATGGAGCACAGGAAGAACTGGATGCAAGTCTGGGTCTCTGTATAAAATTCTGGTGAACTGATGGCAGCACTGGTCAAATAACAAAATAAATGTTATTAACATTAACTATTTAAAGGCATACCAGGCAACATTCACATATTTAGGCTATTTTAGGTTAATTTACCAGCTTCATAGTCACCTCAATGGTTAAAAGGCTCATTACGTGGCTCTCTCGGCTCTCCCTATCCCTTCTTTGAGGATTTACAGTGCTTGAGCAATGACATTGGTACCCTGATGTAAAACAAAACTGAAACCGTCTGCTTGTGAAATCATGTTTTTTACCTTGTCAGTCAATGTAACTCTGAAAATAATCATTGATGGTTCCTATTATTTGGTTGGCAAACAAATCAACTTGAGATTGTTGTTAAAAACTACGCTAAAGACGCTAAAAAAGCGTCTGTAGGGGGAGCTCGTCAAGTTTTGTTATACTGGCTAATTTGCAGTCTACTCCAGAGTAAGATAAATTAATGAAATGCCCAGTGAAATGTGTGTGCATTGGCTAACACCATTAGCTGTGTCCCAAGGAGACACAGGACATGTTCAACACTGATCACTTCCCCCAGGGTACTGCTTTTTTTTGAGATCTTGATTGAATGACATTTTGACATTTGATATGTGATGAGACACACTACTATTGTCACAAATCATGTTTAAATTAGATTTGTCACATTTTATGGGTTTAAATAGTACCCTCTACAGCTTGAAATGAGCCTACACGTAACATAGCAGTGAAGGTGATATTTCCTGGGGTTTCCAGTTTTTAGTACAGAAACTGAATTTCTCTTTTTCTTGAGTGGCTGTATGCCAATGTTAAAAAGTATCTAGTTAACCCCCTAGTTGACCTTGTGTTTGCAATGCCTCATAAAACTTCACATTGACTAAGCAGTCATCTCAGCCTAGGCTACCAGCAGATTGAGTGACAGACGTGCATGTTGTCAGGGAAAAACAAACTAAGGTTGGGTTGAAAAAAACAATCGCTGCCAAAAGTGGAAATCAATCGGCAAAAGTTAGTTACTTAGTTACTTGAGCTAAAACTTATTCTATCTTTCAAGGGAATAATGACCAACAAAATTACAGTTCTTATTATATGAATTAGTAAACAATGTTTAAGGCTGATCGACTGACCTAAGGCATTTTGTTTTATTGTTGTAAATATGACAGTGGATGAGTTAGTGTGGCTTTTTTTGACCTAGGATTTAATGACAAGGACACTGTTGCATTACTTGCAGGTTGTCATGGTTGTATTTTGTCTGAATTTTGAAGTGTCATGGTCTGTATTGGTGCAAGGGATACACCACTTGGACTGTGTTGTTCATTTCATTCATGAGCAGTTACAAGCATCTTGACAGCTCTGTGATTATAGGTGGATGTACAGAAATGCAAAGAGAATAGACTTCTACAGAGCCCCTAATGTACAGAGCCCCAAAAGGAATATGGGGAAAGATTTTTTATCTGGTGTCATTTATCATTGTGACATTGGAGATGACTTTAATGGTTTCATCATTTAAAGCTGACATAGAATGGAAAACCAATCCTATAACTTTTTTGAATCAGAAGAGGTTGAGCATGGTCACAAAGCTGTCATGAATGTGAAACACGGTTGGGCCCTCCATATGTAAATATAGAAATAGCCACTGAAAAATTAGCAAATTAGATCAAAGCCCAACTGTAATGCAAACATTTTATCTGTAGTTGCCTAAGTGTGAGTCATTTAGCCAAAACAGACCATTCCAATAAATCAAAGTTGAATGACCTCTGTTTTAAAATCAGTGAACAAAGTACAATGCACCAGTCATCCATTCCATGTCAGCATTTAAAATACTGATGTGTCAAAGGACTGATGATGTGTCATCAGCTATTGTCTGGGGACCTATTAGGTAGTTTTATACAGACATTCATAGGACACTATAGCAGAAGCAAAAGGCTATCCTGTGGTTTTTGTTTAGAAGACCAAGAGACTCTCATAAACATTATTAACACACTATGTGCTATGTATGTACGCATATATACATCACACCACTGTGTTACAACTGTATTCAAACTGACTCTTTGGCCTCGAGTGTGCTGAACCCGTACCGCACTGGCATTTGCTGATGTGCCCATTATTCAGAGAGGATCACTGTCGGTCTACTTGAAGACACTGAAGATAACTAAGGACACTGATAAACATGGCATCCTCTTTAGAAGAGGCAAGCTGTGATTCTGTGCATTCAGTAGACTGGACTGACTGAACTGTGGTTTCTCTTCTGGTAGTGTGCAGCCCTGGATGGAAAGTGTACAATCAGCTGTGACAGTGAGGTAAAGAAAGCACCTCCACTTGCCTTCTCTCTCTCTCTCTCTCTCACTATCTATCTATCTATCTATCTATCTATCTATCTATCTATCTATCTATCTATCAATCTATCTATCTATCTATCTATCTATCCATCCACAGTATCCATCTCTCTGTCTAACCCTAGTAGTTGTAGTTGTAACATTACACATATATTCATATGGCACTAGGGTAAGCAGAGAAGCATATCTGTGGTTTTGCTTTAGAAGCCCACGAGACTTTCATAAACATCATTACCTCTGAATTGATGTCGTGACTCTAAGAAGGAACTGGCCCTGGACTTTCATTTCTGTATTCAGGCCACATTCCCCTGTGCTCCCTGTGTGTTCAGTTCTTGATTCCTGTTCTGCTGCTGCATCAGGCCTCACAGCTACTTTCTGTTCCCACCAGGACATCAAGTGTTACCTCATAGACAACAACGGATTCATTCTGGTCTCAGAAGAGTACGCACAGGTAGCCCATAGTGCCCCTGTAGTTTATGTGCTCTTAGCAGATCTTTTGGTCCAGAGCAGCTTATGACAGTGTTGCAGTTATCAATATGCCTTATGCCATATGCCTAATACACAAAAACCTCCACAGTTTGAAACTGGATTTGTATGGAGAGGCAGAGGTTGAATCACCTTCTGACAAAGTTGGCCTGGATTTAAATCACAGAGCTGTCATTGTGAGTTTGTGTTGCTTTGGATAAAAGTGTCTGCTAAATACCCATTACTCTTTACTTTGAACACTCCTTGCTGTTTGTTTATGGGAGTCTGTGTATACTTACAGTACATGTTTTGGTGTGATTACAAGGTGTTTAGTCTAAAGGATTTGTGTATGTGTGTGGGACTGGGGGATTAGGTTGTTTTTCTAGCCTTGAAGTGTATGTAAGCATGTGTGACGATGTTCTTGTGTGGCTCAACAGACAGGGCTGTTCTTCGGTGAAGTGGAGGGAGCGGTGATGAACAAGCTGCTCATTATGGGCTCTTTTAAAAAGCAAGTCAAACAGACACAAACCCGCCTACATAGATATATACTGTACATCTACATATTGTACACTTGTACTTCACCTGAGTGATACCTGTGTGCTTCTCCACCTCAGGATAACCCTGTATGACTACCAGGCACTGTGCAAAGAGTACGCAGGAAGTGGTGACAGTGCTAATTCTCTGCTGAATGTGAGTACCTCCCTGCATGGGTTGAATGCAGAAGACAATTTTCACCAGGACAAAATAAAGCTATTTAATTTCAATCTTCAAAAAATCATATCTTTAAGCTTGTCCTTAACTGGCCATCTGCTGATTTTGCATGAAAGCAGCAGAACACAAAAATAAAGACTATTCTTACCTCTCAGAGGCCCAATATACTTCCTCTATTTGCTTGAGCTATATTATGTGACATAACTAGATAGGTTAGCTTACACAATATGGTTATCCACAGTAAATACTTTATAAATTCTATTATAGGATAACTCTGGCTCTCGTTACCAATATTGTTACATAGAAATAGTATATAAACAATAATGTGGCCTGTGGCCTGCAATATAAGTACTATATTAGACAGCGCATATCACAAATGTACTTAGCAAGTACAGAGAACTTGAAAAAGCAAAAATGTAAATTCTACATAGATCACACAGCTGGAAACTGTGCATATATCCTAGTGCTCATAATAGTGTTGTTGTTTGTTTTCTCAGCCATTCTCTGCAGTCAAATGGCTCCTGACTGAAATGATCATGTGAGTAGCTTTGCTAGCAACTTCTCAGCCATCCAAGCAGCTCCCATTCTCAGCATGTAATGTACATTAGTGAGGGATTTTCATTTTCTCTTGCCTCCTTTGTTGCCTCAGATTTCTTTTGGAATTTAATCTGTACAGTTGGTGGAATGTTGATCTCTCAGTTAAAGGTGGGTATGAATTTGTGTGTGTGTGTGTGTGTGTGTGTGTGGGGGGGGGGTGTGCATGTAGCCTCCCTAAACATCCTATACATTTGGCACTCTTGTGTAAGTTCATTAGGCTATAAATCATATATTCACTTTGTCTCTGCCCATTCACTAACCCTGTCCAGCTGAGCGAGGGCAGAGGGGTCGCACCATGATGGTTCCCTGTGACACCGAGTACCCTGCTTTTGTGTCTGAGCGCACCATCAAAGAGACAGCTGGAAACATTGACTGCGAGGGCTGCGTGAGGTACAGACCAAAAACACACACCAGCTCACACCATCACCCAATCAAGTTTAGTCTACTCAGGATGTGGTCTTGGCTTCACAACACACATCACTTAAAAATAAACTTGGGGCTATAACTCTAGGCATATAGTAACTTACTTAGAAAAACAAAATGACCAAGAAAATATCTCCATATAGCCACTTGTGAACCAACATTTTCTCATTTAGTTGCTTTCATTGCTGGGAACCCAGAGTGATAAGTGTATGCTAGTTAATCAGCAGCCATTGTTTCTAACACTAGCAGTTCCAGTTTTATTCTGAATGCTTAAACACTAACTGTGATTTCTGAAATTATAAATACTTTTAGTCAATCCATTCACAAAGTTTGTCAAACTAAAATGCTTTAAGCTCAGTTTGAAATTTTGTAACACCATTTTTGCTAAACTATAAACACAACACACTTTTTGCAAAACTGTAACCACAACTCACTGCTGCAGACTCAGTTTGCATCTTTATAGTACACTTCTAGAAAAAAACATCTACATTGGTGTCTTCTGCTTACACAATTCTGACAATTGCCTTCCTACATTGAAACAATTTGAAAGCAATTTTTGATAATTAATTGACTCAACATTCAGCACTGCAAAAAACAGGTTTGCACTTGGTCTGGACTACAATATAGGACAATATTGAACAGAGCGTGAAAGAGATGTAAAAATTAGAGAAGCAGAGCAGGTGATGTGTCGGAGGGTAAGGAGGATGCGGTAAAGGAAGTGAACAAGTGGAGAAAAGGGTGAGAAGAATAAACAAAAAAATCTTACGACCAGACCTAAAGATGATAAGGTCAACCATATTTTTTCTCTAATCTACTGGAAAAAAAACGTTTGTGCTTTTCACCCCCTCTCTCTTATGTACCGTAGGCCTATACTGAAACACATGTAAACACCCACAGTTTGCACATTTGAATAGCTGTGTATATTCATGACATTAGGCTACTTGTATTACAAAGTTATCAGCTACTGAAAACTGATATGCCCTGCACACAGGGTTAGCCAATGTGCTTTTCATTTTTACTATTAGTGTGCAGCTGGTGCTTTGTGTGCTTATTACTGCAATTCCTCTTTGCTGGTCTGGTGGAAGGTTTTGTGATCTGTGTGTAGGAATTTTGCAAAAAAATAGTCAGAAATATTGAGCCTAAGCAATCAGAAAAAAACTACTCTGAAGGATACATGTATACACACTGAGAGATGAAGACCTGATGTCTGTGTAAAAATTGCATAGCTGAAAGCATTAGTCTAATTCATTTCCCTCTTGCTCCTCTTGTTTTCAGGACTTTTGTCATTCAGCAGATTCCCAGCAGTAACCTCTTCATGGTTGTCGTGGACAACAAATGTGATTGTAGCTCCATCCCCTCAGTTACCATGGAGCCTGTTGAAATCATGTATATCCTTCTCTGAACTGCCGGTGACTTTGCCCATTATGTGTTTAAGTGTCATAATTGGGGAAAAGTGTAATTATATATTGGCTAGATATGCCATGATATATAGAGATGGGATGTTTTCCAAGACAAAAATGGTGGTTATGATCTTGTCAGATGTGATAATCCTGTGTGCACAAAGGCCCATCCACTGGTGAGTCTGTATTGTTGTGTTTGGTCTTTGACTCCTGTGAACACAACGAGTCTCTGAAGTGTGATCGTCTCAAGTTCCAGAAGGACAGGAAGAAACCAGACTCCTGTCATCCCTTCCATCCTGAGGTGGGTCAATTCCCAAAACCAATACATTCTGTTTGTGTGAACTAGCTGAACTTTCATCTTTACTGTACATAAGCCAATAAGCTACTTGTGTTGATTAATTCACTAAAGATGTATCACATAGAACAGCTTCTACTATTTAAAGCTAATGAAATCCTGACAGAGCTGTTCTTTTGTGTGTGTGTGTGTGTGTGTGTGTGTGTGTGTGTGTGTGTGTAGGAGAATGCCAGAGAGTGTGGAGGGGCCTCTTCTCTCTCTCCTCAGCTCTGTGCTGCTCTATTACCTGTACTGATCACCTTCATCACCAGGTGACTGCCTTAGACCCCACGCCAACCACAGCAGGCCGCCTATCAGAGTACACCATGCTGATGACAAATAGCAGTTGCCACCAATCAAAGCAAACTATGTTAAGACGCACCAATGGAGACCACCAATCAGAGCACATCATGCTTATCCAGGAGCAAATGGTGACCCGGCCCAGAGAAAACCTTCCTGATTTGGAGCACAACATGCAGTGAGCACACAAACAAAACAGCCAACCAGAGACCACAGGTCTTCTAGGAGAGACCATCTACTCACTGAGATATAACACTCATCTGCTACTCACTGCGGACTACACCTCTGTTTGTCAGACTGACTTTATTAACTGGAACACAAATTAGACACTGAGTTGTACAAAACGATGTAAGAAAAGTGAACTTGAATGTTACAATCAGCACCCTCAAAGGTGATGTGATTCTGTTAGAATGATTTTTTGCCTTGATTGCTTTTGTCTATTGAATACTCTGATGTGCTTACGTGTGGATTTTATTTGAAAAAAAGAGTGACAAATGTCCCACTGTTCATTTCATTCTACCTCTCCATTTTTACAGCTGAGGTGGATTTCAAATAGAAAAAGTAACACTGAATAAAAAGCAATGCATGGGAAGACAGATGAAACTGTTGTTGTACATGAGCATATAGCCAGTAAACATGTAAACCACAGTGGCTTTCACCACCGAGCTTTAGGCTGCTTGAAAACCCACTACTTGCCTGTTTTAAGAACTTTGCTTTTATAAAGAGCCTCAAAGGCCTATGTACATTTTGCCCTTCAAGAGAAAAAAATAACTGCTGTTAAATTAAAAGACATATTTTTCACAGTACAGCCTGGTGTCTTTGTGTGTAATCAGTACAGAACATAGTTGTCATTTGACTGCATATCAACAGATAAAATATTATATGTTACTAACTATTACATTTAATAACTTTTGAAATATTAAATGTAATTTGCATTTATTATTAATTGCTGACCAGAAGATCTTCAAGGAAACCACATACTATAGGACAAAACAGTTGTAAATCATATAATTTATACTTTATACTTTAAACTTTATGTTTATATCAACTTTCTACCACAGGATCTAAATGATGGTATTATGTCTGTATTCAATCTGTGTATGTGCCTCTAGGTTGTCTGTCGATGTATAAAGATTTTCATTTTAATCATGTAGGCTCACTGCTGTACAGCACACTGTTCCTGTTGGAAGGAGCCATTTACTGGCGCCACCATGTTTCAAAAATGTCCTTTGGCCATTGTCAGCCAGTACAATGCCCCATTGACAGTATTCAGGAATCTGTTGCCACAATTATAGCAGTTTTTCTACACATTAGAACCAATGATTATTTTTAGCATTTGTGAAGAGACTAAGTCCAATGAAACTAGGCCTTCTGCAGAAAGCTGTAAGTTATGCCCTGTTGGGTGGTGTCTGAATCACTCTGTGCTTGTGCTAAACTGTAGGTGGGGCCCTGATGGTTAGACAGTTCCGCTGGGTCAGTAATAGTGCTGTACACATGATATGGGTTGGCCTGGGAGAAGCAGAGTGGATAGGTTTAGTTACTGAACATGTCCCATAATACTGTACCTACAGAACATTAGGATTAGGATTTTGATCGAGCTGCTATTGCTATTGCACTGTGCTTCAGTTTAATATAGAACTGTAGGTCCTACCACATCCTGTCCAGGCTTTTTTTCTTCGTCTCCATCTGAAGCACCAGAAAATGAAAACTTAAACTGACTGTGTGCATACGTGTGGTAGTGGTTAACTGCTGTAAGTTGTGCAAGACAACTTGCAAAACTAAAAATAAAATAACAATTTTAACTTCAATAGATGATATAGTTTTACCTATACATTTGTATAGTAGAGTTTATTAACATTTTCCATAGCCTTATCAATGAAGCATTTAAAACTCACTCATGATTAGCAAAGTTTCTAGATTATCCATAAAGCTTCTGAATGATTAACATATGTCTGTGTAATTATTTATAAACAGTTATAACTGCATTTATAAGGTAACTCTTTGCAGTATTAACACTCACAATTCATTATAAATGTATTTTACTTCTGTATTTGTTGTTATCATTACCATTATGAAGCTGCAAATATGTGTGTGATACAGGCTGTAAGGGTTTACAATTTATAATACATTTTAGATAGACAGACAGACAGACAGATAGATATCTAACACTTTATGAATGCAGTCAAAACTATTTACTAAACAATCATGCCAACATTGACAGGACCTTGTGAATACTTTATGTCCCTTTACGAAAGTGTTTATAATGCTCTATGTGCACAGCCAGTCAATAAAGTGTAACCAAAGCATCCTAATGTAGTAATCCTTTATCAATGTTTAATCAATTATGTGTAGCAGAAGTACTTTTTTTTACCTGGGGATACAAAGGCAGTGTGGAGAGACATATCATCCATTTTCTCCATCTGTGGGATGCACACAATTACACTGAGCACATATGTATCAAAGATATTGATCTTAAACAGTGCCGTCGAAGTTAACGTGTTAATAGTGCATTAACGGAAGCTTTTTATCGCGATGTCGCCGTTAATGCAGGGTTTTTAAACAACAGTGAACTGGGCTCATCTTGGTTAGGATTATTTGGATGGCTAGGAATGTTCGCGGGTGACTTGCATGCAAAATAAAGCTAGTTATAACATTTACTTTGTGGTAAAAATGGAGCTCTAACCTGACCAGCCAGACTATAACATCAAAATGTATAGTCTGCCCACGACCGATGAACCGGACTCAATCCTAGGGGCGGAAACAGCGGTTGTTTTTCAAATTGGATAGCGCTACGACCAATCAGATCAACTTCGGCAAAACGGCAAATAGGCCTACGCCCCTTTTCGAAACCAACGACTTGAGTGCCTTTTTTCTGCTCAACTTTTACAATAAAGCCCAAGTCTAACTCAACACTACAAATGCGATACCAAAGCCAATTGAAATGAAATTCCTTGGCCACTTAGTTGATTTGTTGTATTATGGCTCTACCTCCAAAACAGGTTCTGTATTGAACACCCCTAACACGCCACCCCAAAGCCACCACCTCTACACTGCACACATCGACACACTAATAACACAATTTTTTGAGATTAATCACGATTAAAATTTTTAATCGTTTGACAGCTCTAATCTTAAAGTGAGAGAGATTTTGTGAACATATATATATATTACAATAGCCCAATATTAGCAACTATAGCACTATGTCATAATTTCTGTTTATTTTATTTTGCAAACTCCAAAGTTGAATACACACAAGCTCGCAAAATTTGTGGAGTCAGCTGTGCCAGGTGTTTGTCCAGTCATAAGCAATGTGAACAGAAATGTGATGTGAGTAGAACGCACTGTGGAGCCAAATTTGTAGGCTAGGCTACCACCCCTAAGCAGCTCAAGGGTATTTTGGTGTATTGTACGCTTGGTGTATTTTGGGGATTATGCACTAAATCTAAGCATTTCATTAATTGTAAATGACAGGCTAGATGTTACAGTGGGCTAAACCAATTATTGCTTGCTTATTATGGTATGCATGAACCGGTGAAGCAACAACATTGGGAACGACTTCCTGACTATCGCAGTCGGGGACTACACACAAAAGAAGTGCACACTCAATAAAACAAAAACTCTGAAAGGAATACATAGAGTATTTCATATCAAATACATAAAAAGAACACTACTCTTGCCTGACGTTATGCTGAAAAAAATGCTCTGTTCTCTTGATCGCGCACCTCAGCATTTTAAGAGGACGCTGCATGATGCGCTTTCCAAATTCCTACTGGACATAGCCTATTAACTGTATGCCTTGAGAAATAAACTTACCATTTGTGAATTATTTATGGGGTGGGATTGTCGAATTTCAGCTGTTTTGTATTGGTTTTGTTAATAGTAAAGTGAATTGTGAAATGTTACTAATATGACACAATTATAATCATATCATTTAAGTATTTAAAAGTAACAAACAGGAAAAAAAAATCATCATATATTACATTGATATCAACATGCTTTGCACATTAAGTTCGAACATTCTTGCCTCAACACTTTTTGAGTTAGGTAGGCCAAAATTTAACCTCAAATTTGTTAAGGATGTGACATTTCCACGGAATTCACAGACTTAAAAAATAAATGTTTTTGAAATCACGAAAACATACTGTTAAAGCAAACCAAGCAAACTATAACTTGATCATGAGTTTGCCATCAAATGAACAAATTATGTAATTTTGTTGCCAGTTTGCATACTTTAGCTTTGATGTTGAAGTAGTGTAGAATAGGCATTTTAAAAGCAGTGTTTCTGAAGAAATTTAATTATCTGTACAAATCTGTCAGTGTCAGGTCCGCATCGGACCTGGTCACGGTCACGCCCCCTCACTCAACGCCACGGTCTCACAGCTCATCTCCTCGTTTGCACTCACCTCCTCAAGCACGATCACCTTCACCTGAGTTCTAATTGGTGTCACCTGGTCTCCACCCTACTTAAGCCTCCCTCCTGCTTCACTTGGTGTCTGGTCTCGTCGATGTTACCTTGTTTCCTGCGTGTTCGTGTGCTTCCCTCGTCTCCCGTGATCTCCCGTATCTCCAGTCGCGTAAGCCTAGACTCCCCAGTTAATATTGTCCCTCTCCGTGTATCTTGATCTTTGAAATTAGTACTGTTGTGTTTGACTCCTTAACTCCTGTGTGTTAGTTTTGTCCCAAACCTCTGAGCGTTGTTCTTTTCCGTTTCCTCCGTTATAGTAACGGACGCGACTTTTGTTACCCCTTTGTTTTTTGCTTTAATAAAGACTCTTGTGTTTATCTACTGCCTCCGCCTGTCTGAGTCTGACAGTCAGAGGATGTATCATATAATAAAATATAGACCTCAACATTTTAACATAAGTTTTGGTTATGTGTGTACACAACTTTCCATGCAAACGTCATCCTTACCATTAAAAAAAAAAGTTTTTATGAAACTTTTGGGCCACATGGGTAATAGGCCAAGGAACCGATGATTAAATTCTGGTGCTGCTCCTGAACACTGTCTGGAATTTGTATTGGGTTGGTGACCCCAATTTCTAGTTCAAGATCGATTATGCGTCTATCATTTTGCTACATTACTGTTAAAAGAGACATGGCATATTTCAACAACCTCATTATTGTTGCAAAAAATATATCTGAACTATTTACAAGGTTTCTGGGCAGTCAGTTGATGTACATGCAAACTTCTCATGACTGCCTACAAAGCACTCCCTGCTGAAGTGCCTTTATTTAAAACATTATTGAAAGACAGGCACTGTACAATTGAGAAATCCTGCCACTGAATTCAAAACGGTGTCTTAAATTATCTACAAAGTCTATAGAGTGGACTAGCATGTTCCTATAAAGTACCTTCAGTGGGCTTACTAACTCGGAAAAATCACAGCCCTTGTGATGTGTGTAAGTGAGGAGGGCGCTGGCGGGCAGTGTGACTTATGTGTCTGCATGATTAATTTGCAATTCAAAAAAGTAACTGTACAATAATCACATGCATTAGTGTGTGTACATTGACATATTAGTGCTGTCAATTGATAAAAAAAAATTGATTAACAATACTCAATAGAACAACACAATAGATAATTTGGTAACACTTTAGATTAGTGTACACATATTCACCATTAACTAGCAGCTTATTAACATGCAAATTAGTAACATACTAGCCATTTGTTAACCATTACAAGTCACTTATTAATATCTTATTCTGTATGACATAATTCTACCCATAATAGACCATTAACTAAGAATTTCTCCAATATAAACTCATACTTACTGTTTATTTGTAGTTAATAAGTTAGTTGTTGTACATGAATTATGATCTTAATATGCTTCGGTTAGTATAGAGCTTATAAGGTAGAAGTACAACAGGAACAGTTATTCTCCATCAATAACATTTACAAAAGATGGTCTGTTCATAGGAACAAAACCCAAAACTACAAGTGCCTAATAGTGTCTTAATGTCCTAATTACGTCTTTTTTGATTGTGAAAAACTGTTCTTGTTGCACTACCACCTTACTGAGTAAAGCATATTGAGATCATAATTCATATACAACAACTAGCTTACATACTATGAATAAGCAGTAATTAGGAGTTTATATTTAAGAAATTTTAGTTAATGGTTTACTATGGGTAGAATAACAAATAGCTAACAACAACTAACTAATACTAACTAACTGACTAACAAATAGCTAGTATGTTATTAATTTTTATGGTAATAAGCTGCTAGTTAATGGTGAATATGTGTACTCTAATCTAAAGTGTTATCAAAAATTTAAGTTAATCATGATTAAGCACAATTAATTACACATTCCATAATTTGTCATACATGCCGACCCCATGATTTTTTAAACCCAGTTTCAAATCTACCGTGGTTTGGCCTTTTGATTCAACGTGTTCATCAGCTCTTTTATAAATGCCATATCATGAAGCATCTACAGCTTTCATTATGCTGCTTGTATTCTGCAAATAATGTCAAAGAGGAACTCTTGCATCCCCACACAGCTCTCGGAATCTTAACAAGAGCTTTCGACTATGGCAACTGTCTTTGAACTGGTCTTGCACATATTGAGCTTTCTTAGTGACTTGTGTACTTTACTTTAGAAGAGAAAAGAGACCAAATACTCTATTTAAGTACAAAAAAAGAAAAGAACATTTGGTCAAATATAGACATAATAGTGGACTGGTAGGCAGCAGATGGAGACTGTCTGTGCCTTGTTGCCATCATTTTCCTGTTATGGTTCTGTGTCAAGTGTGTCAGCATTTGTGTAGCACACTTCACCAAATTGAGTGGACCTAACCGCTCTTCGACCACGCAATCAAGTCTAGCGAATTTCTTTGTCATACTTTCATTTTGTTAATGTTGCTGTTAAAAGAGAAAGCGGTCATATTGGTGTTGCTGCACGTTTTTCCCTTTTTTTTTTTTTTTTTTTTTTTTTTTCACCGATTTTCCGTCAACGATTCCTGGGACACTGAAACTCAGGGAGAGATGAATGTTTGTAGGCATGTAGCCCTAGAAGTTTGTGAGCGAATATGAGCTTTTGGCCCCCAAGGGCCCCCCCCCCACTGTGCCAGTGTCCGTCAAAGAGGGGGAGACCGGCAAAAGTTTTCGCTGAATAACTCGATGAACCTTTCACCCAACAACACGAAATTTTTGTAATATGTCGGTGTTACAGAGACGTATCGACCCAGCCCATAAACACTCACTTGAAGCATAGCGCCACCTACTGATATGGGTAAATGCAAAAATTGGGATTTTGAGTTGGCAATATCTTGGACCGAGAAGGTGGGAACTGCGCAAAATATGTCATGCACGATCACCCTAAAGACTTCTAAAACCACAGCACAAGCCATGAAATTTGGACCATAGGGGGCGCTGTAATTGCAGAAAATGTCATTTTGCCTATTATCTAGAGAATGCTAATGTTTACAGCAATTTTCTTTTTATTGTGAAAACTACTGACTCTCACGCATTGAAAACACTGGTCGACGCCCACTTCCAACGAAAACGGTTTACGTGAAATTTTAACATTGCCAAAACGAATCTGAACGAACTCGTCATAGGCCGTTAATGTGAATCTCACCAAATTTGGTATACGTCATCTACAGACAATGCTGACAAAAAGTTATCAAAGGATTTATCTTGAGATAAATTGTTTCGAAGTTACACGTCAATGAACATTAAACACGTAGCTTAAAATTTTTTAAAAGTACATATCTTGGCTTTTAATTGCTCAAATTTGGTCAAACTTGGCATGCCATCTCTAAACAGCTTTTTTGTCATGTGTACTAAATTTTGTGACATTTCGTCATAGGGGGCGCTGTTTATCGCCGAAGCTAGGTGTCAAAAAACAGTTTTTGTTAAATAACTCGTTAACATTTTTGCCCAAGATAACGATTTTGTGTTAGTATGTTGGTGTTACAGAGACGTATCGACCCAGCCCATAAACGCTCACGTGAAGCAAAGCGCCACCTAGTGATTAGGGTAAATGCAAAAATTGGGATTTTGAGTTGCCAATATCTTGGGCTGAGAAGGTGGGAACTGCACGAAATATGTCATGCACGATCACCACAAAGACCTCTGAAACCACAGCACATGCCATAAAATTTGGTCCATAGGGGGCGCTGTAATTGTAGAAAATGTCATTTTGCCTATTATATAGAGAATGCTAATGTTTACAACATTTTTTTTTTTATCGTGAAATCTATTGAACCTCACGCATGGAAAACACTGGTCGACGCCCAGTTCCAACGAAAACAATTTACATGAAATTTGAACATTGCGAAAATGAATCTGAACGAACTCGTCATAGGCCGTTAATGTGAATCTCACCAAATTTGGTATACGTCATCTACAGACAATGCTGACAAAAAGTTATCAAAGGATTTATCTTGAGATAAATTGTTTCGAAGTTACACGTCAATGAACATTTAACACGTAGCTTAAAATTCTTTAAAAGTACATATCTTGGCTTTTAATTGCTCAAATTTGGTCAAACTTGGCATGCCATCTCTAAACAGCTTTTTTGTCATGTGTACTAAATTTTGTGACATTTCGTCATAGGGGCGCTGTTTATCGCCGAAGCTAGGTGTCAAAAAACAGTTTTTGTTAAATAACTTGTTAACATTTTTGCCCAAGATAACGATTTTGTGTTAGTATGTTGGTGTTACAGAGACGTATCAACCCAGCCCATAAACGCTCACGTGAAGCATAGCGCCACCTAGTGATAAGGGTACATGCAAAAATTGTGATTTTGAGTTGCCAATATCTTGGACCGAGAAGGTGGGAACTGCACGAAATATGTCATGTACGATCACCACAAAGACCTCTGAAACCACAGCACATGCCATAAAATTTGGTCCATAGGGGGCGCTGTAATTGTAGAAAATGTCATTTTGCCTATTATCTAGAGAATGCTAATGTTTACAACATTTTTTTTTTTATCGTGAAATCTATTGAACCTCACGCATGGAAAACACTGGTCGACGCCCACTTCCAACGAAAACAATTTACATGAAATTTGAACATTGCGAAAATGAATCTGAACGAACCCGTCATAGGCCGTTAATGAGAATCTCACCAAATTTGGTATAAGTCATCTGCAGACAATGTTGGCAAAAAGTTATCAAAGGATTTATCTTGAGATAAATTGTTTCGAAGTTACACGTCAATGAACATTGAACCCGTAGCTTAAAATTTTTCAAAAGTACATATCTTGGCTTTTAATTGCTCAAATTTGGTCAAAGTTGACATGCCATCTCTAAACAGCTTTCTTGTCATGTGTACTAAATTTTGTGACATTTCGTCATAGGGGGCGCTGTTTATCGCCATATATAGGTGTCAAAAGACCTATATATATATATATATATATATATATATATATATTTATATAATACTCCATACAAGACAATCTTATGACTACCATCTCTACACAAACACCAAGTGGCAAGAGTTCAAATTAACACATGTAGGCTACATACATACTATGACAACACCTACCCTTTCATAAATCACTCCTACACACTACAACATCACACACAATCTCATTCATTCAAAAAACACATCCATACCCACTTCCAAGACATAATTTCCAATCTAATTCCCACCTCACAACACTGTTCTACCACACACTTGTCATGCCAACAGTTCTCACATTTCAATACATTGCGGCGGTCATACCATGTATCGCTATGCGGTACATCTAGTTATGAAACTATTTACAAGGTTTCTGGACAGTGAGTTTACGTTCTGTTAACAAGCAAACTTCCTATGACTGCCTACGACTGAATTCAAAGCAATGTCTGACATTATTTACAAATTCTACACAGTGGACTAGCATGTGGGCTGCTGAAATACACCGGCAAACAAAACAAAATGAGTGGACAAACTCAACCAATCACAGCCCTTGCGGTGTGTGTAAGTGAAGAGGGCACTGGTGGGTACTGTGACGTATGTGTCTACATGATTAATATGAGTAAACAAAAACTTGTTTAAATTATTACATTATTCACATGTTAACTTGTTAACATTGACAGCATTTTAAATTAAAGAGGGTTGTTAATCATGAACATCAGCTCTTAGTTCTACTATACTCACACCGATATCTTCAGCGCCAAATCTGACAGTATTCCCTATAGACAGAAATATAAAAATGTGTATTTATTGTAGTCCTATAACAAGAAATCAGTAATTAAACAATATCACAAACATTTGGGTTATTATAGTATGGGTTAATATTATAGACTGAAGAGCATGTTATGATTTCTTACTTGTCCTGTGGGTGGTATATAGTGGCCTGAAAAAAAGAGAAAAGGCATTTATACCAGTAATCAAGCAATAAGAGTCAAGAGTCCACTGGTTTCTTTGATTTTACAACAGTTTGTGGTGTGTGTGTGTGTGTGTGTGTGTGTGTGTGTGTGTAGAGATGATGTTGGGCATAGCATAGGGCAAAATCATACTCCATGCAATGCTTTTATTTTTTATTTTTCTTTACAGAAGCGATGTTATTTTTCATAACATAGCCTATCTGTACTACATCTGTACTCTACCAGCTTGTGTGTCCCAGCATGTTACACACACACTTTCGCACGCACACACAGAGCCAGCTTCCCTTGTCATAAATGATGTTTGTACTCTTCGCTGTTGTGTATGTACAGTGTGTTTTTTGTTACAGTTTGGAATGGTAAACTGTTGTTTGGCTATATCAGTAGAAGGACCCACCCAATGAATATTGAGCCCTACTTCTGTCTTCAAAAAGAGAATGCGCTCATCCCTGTAATGTTACAGGAAGAAGGGGTGCTGTATAAAAAGATAATAATAGTTTGCCTCAAACTTTTTACTTATTTTTTCTCCATACTTTTCAACAATCATTGTTATCATTTTATTATTGCTATTATTATTATCATTAAAATAATAATTGTATTGAGCTATATATTCATTTTTTATAGCAATATCTAGAGCTGCAGTGATTTCAGTAACTGAAAGGTACACTTTCCTCTCTCAAAGACGTCAGTATTCCCCATCATGTTTCATCATTGCTCCCACCAAGGTTGCAAGAAACCTGGGAGTCATGATTGATGATGGGGTGGTGGTAGCGTAGTGGTTAAGGGGTGGATAGGGGTGGATAGGAGTGGTGATAGCGTAGTGGTTAAGGAACCTGGCTAGCGTGTAAGTAGCCTGAAAAGTTGTGGGTTCGAATCCCGGCTGCCACCGTTGTGACCTTGAGCAAGGCACTTAACCCTAAGTTGCTCTAGGGGAGACTGGCCCTGAACAATTGATAGTTGATAAGTTGTAAGTCGCTTTGGATAAAAGCGTCTGCTAAATGCATAAATGTAAATGATGATCAGCTGACCTTTGCTGATTATGTTGCCTCTGAAGCTTGGGCGTGCCTTTTCTCTATTCAGCATAAGGAAGATCAGGCCATACCTAGCCCAACATGCAACCCACCTCCTGGGTCACTGAACTCCACTGGCTATACTTAGCCGCTCACAATTTCAAAGCACTAATGTTGGCCTACAGAGTGATTGATGGATCTGCTACCATCTACCTTAATACCCTCTTAAAGCCCTGTTACCCTACGACCACTTTGCTCCTCCAAGGAACGCTGGGCTAGCACGGCTAACAACTCGCACAGGTCAATCCAGACTATTCTCATCTGTTGTTACACGCTGGTGAAGTGACCTTCCAAGTGCTACCAGAGCAACAGATACCCTCTCCACCTTCAAGAAATTCTTGAAGACCCAGCTCTTCCAAGAATATCTCCTGGCTTTCTGAATACCAGGAATGCACTTACAATGTACCTCCCACTCTCTCTCTCTACACTGCACTTTTATTACACTCCTGCACTTTCATCTCAAAATACTGCAAATTTCATGTTAGCAATATGGACTCTTAGTTTTTGTTTGTTCTGTAGCTTGAATGTTCATCCTCTTTTTGTATGTCGCTTTGGATAAAAGTGTCTGCTAAATGCATAAATGTAAATGTAATGTAATGTTTAGGCATCTATGGCTACCTTCTGTCAGGGCAAGTGAACTAGCGATAGTGCCTGTTAAAAGTAGCTCGGGAATATCACAGTGTTAAGGTAGGCTATGTGTTTATTTGCAATTTTAAAAAATAAATCATCAAAGTAAAAGAAAGCTTTCACATAATAACTCTACCAGCAGAGTTGCCAAATTCCTCAACCCCAAATGAGGGACGCTTTCTTCTAGGTGGAGGAGTCGACAACCCCCCACCCAAAGGCTATATAATGTGTATATATATATATATATATATATATACAGAGAGAGAGGGAGAGAGAGAATCAAATGGAGCAGTCTGCAGCATATTTAGTGAGATAGGGTGAACTTTGCTCATACTTGAAACTTGTATGCTTTGCATTGTGTAGCCTATTTTGTTAAACAAGAGCTATGAGAAAATGCTTTACTTTACTTAGGTTACATGATACACATGTTGCATCCTTCTGCTTTAAATTTAGTTATAGCTATGGAAAGTGTAGACTCTTGTAATCAGAGCAGAGATGGTGCAACTTGCAGAGCCGCAACCTGCAGTGATGCTTCTGATGTGTGATGTCGGAACACCAGAGCCCATTAGAAACAGCTGGGGATTTAATTGGCGCTGCAATGAGGCGGCAAAATCCACGTTGGCATTTGGCCTGGTTACTACTGTTTATGTTGGCACCAGTTCTGTAGCCTAGTAGTACCGCATTTCGGTCCCTTCCAAGCCCATAAAATAAATACATGAAAACTCAAGTGGATCTACGTGCCCAGTGAGTTTCACAATGAATACAGAATACAGAAGAATACAGAATGTGGTCTGTATTTTGAAGGTGTATTTTTGTGACTGAATTTGATTGGATTTGGATTAATGTTTTGTCTTACCTTGTGTGTTTATGTCTTCCTGTAAGAAATGGAGTCTTTACATGAACATGCTCTACAAACATTCAAAATCACATGGCCTCCAACTATTAACACATACTGAACTCACACCATAATTTGGTAATTCTGTGATTAACCTGGTAATTTTTTTTGTAATATTAGTAATCAACCAAATATTCCTCAGGAATACAGATTTAACACTCTGTGGGAACACACTAACTCAATGAACATTTGATTAAATTACACTTCCAGATGCCACGATTGTTTAACAAATATTACTAAAAAATTACCACGTTAACCACAGACTGTCAGGTCCGCATCGGACCTGGTCACGGCCACGCCCCCTCACTCAACGCCACGGTCTCACAGCTCATCTCCTCGTTTGCACTCACCTCCTCAAGCACGATCACCTTCACCTGAGTTCTAATTGGTGTCACCTGGTCTCCACCCTACTTAAGCCTCCCTCCTGCTTCACTTGGTGTCTGGTCTCGTCGATGTTACCTTGTTTCCTGCGTGTTCGTGTGCTTCCCTCGTCTCCCGTATCTCCTAGCCTAGACTCCCCAGTTAATATTGTCTCTCTCCGTGTATCTTGATCTTTGAAATTAGTACTTTTGTGTTTGACTCCTTAACTCCTGTGTGTTAGTTTTGTCCCAAATCTCTGAGCGTTGTTCTTTTCCGTTTCCTCCGTTATAGTAACGGACGCGACTTTTGTTACCCCTTTGTTCTTTGCTTTAATAAAGACTCTTGTGTTTATCTACTGCCTCCGCCTATCTGAGTCTGACACAGACATTACCAAATTAAGCTGCTTTCTTAATTTATTACAAACATCAATAGACAGCTAACCAAACTTCAGTAACTCACAATGACAAGGGAGTGACAAACTCACTGTAGCAGAGACATGAGGCTGTGAGGGACACCAGGAACAGGCCCATTATAAACACTAACACTGACCAAGACAATAGACCTTAACGAGAGACAGAGTGTCAGATGCAGAATATGTCTATGAAATCAAGCACTATCAGAAATAAGGAAAGATATACTGTATGTTTACCAAATTTGGAAAGATTCCCTGCATGATGAGTGAGCCTTAGATGAGTAGAGGCTGAAACTGGGTAGATATACAAATACATTTTAAAAAATGAGGAAATTACCAATAATTTGAAATCAGTCTCTTCTTTCTGATACAATTTCAAGCTTATGGTGTGATAATTCAAGTAGCTTATGGTGACATGTATGGTAGGAAACACTGGTTATGGCTAAGAATAGGGGTTGTTGAACATGACAAATGAGAAGGTGATAAGTGCTTTGCTCAAGCACCATTTTGCATCTTGTTGCTGCTGCCAATGTTGACATCGATATTGATGATGATGTTGATGTTGCAGTTGTTGTTAAGGTTGTCATTGACATTGCTGATACATTTCTTGCTGCTGTTGTTGTGGCATGACTTGATCCTGTCAAATAATCATTTCAGATTACCACAGAGAACGTGAAATGTTTTCTGCTTATTTTTATTTTCACATATAGTGCATCAGATCTGACCTGTAAAGATGTAAGGGTCACTGCGTGGAGAGAGATCTGGAGGTTCTGTGTTCACTGTGTAATCACAGCTCACCCCTCTGATACTCATTGACTGTAGACGTCTGATTAAATCATCTTCATTCACAGGAAAGTGGCAGGACAGGTCTCCAGAAGCATTCTTTGATGGCTTTATTGTTAGATATAACTGAGATTCATCTCCAGTGTAAAAGTGGCATTTGGTGGCCTCACCAAAATGCTTGGGAATATCACAGACAATGGACATAGAATCATCATGAAGGACTTTTATGCTTGGTTTCTGCAATCTGTCTGTATTGAGAGACCAGACATTCATCAGACATTTTAAGTCTACATGCATCGTAAATCTCTTAGAAATGTATCTACATGGCTTCCATAATATAGTGTACTATTCCACAGAGTAGGTCTAATGTTCTGTAAAATTCACTGGTGTTTTATCAAACACTAGAATGTGAGGACTCACCCAGAACAGTCAGTGAAACAGTGTCTGAGAGGGGAGATGCAGTTTGTTGTCCTGCTGATGTTGTGTAGTAATAACAGCCCACTTTAGCCTCCAGAGGGGAACTCTGACGTGTCCACTGCAGGATCTGAACACCAGTGAGAGAGATCTGACATGATGAGTGACTGAATGGAGCAGCTTCTATCCCATCCAGGTAGAATAAACACAGAGATGCAGACTGAGACTGAGCTACTTCACAGCTCATCTGAACTGAGTCACTCTCTCTCATGACTGCAGGGGAGATCTTCAGCTGGGGCTTTGGAGGAGCATTAGGTGCTTCAGGGAAGCAAGAACACACATAACCAAGACATTATATTGTACATATTTGGCAAGACTGTATGATACCTGGACAATGTAAGACTTTTTTGGAATTTAAAACCCCTTTTTACAGAGCTATTGATCAGAAACGGTACAGTATTTTTCAGACTTCTAATTTCACCATTTCCACTGTTGACCAGATTATCTTGTTTTGTAGGTGTAGAGGATCACATCACCACAGTCTTCACTACAATCAACCACAACATTTTTGAATAGCCTTTCAAATATCATGACACATCATACCTTCAACAGTGACTGAAACTGGATGTGAGTGTTGTGATGGTTCATCAGCAACAGAACATTTCACTGTGATCTGAGCAGGTAATGTGTCCAGGCCTGCCCATCTCATCAGCTCTTCCCCTGTGAGGGTCTGCTTGCATGAGGGCTCTGTATAAGTATGTGCCTCTTTGTCCACTAAGGAGAAAATACACCGAGAGACAGGAGCAGACTGGGAGTCGTCACAGCTCAGATCAACTGAGCCCTTCTTAGTTGTAAATCTTGATGACAGTTTTAGCTCAGGGGGGATCTCTGTTAAAGTACATATAACAGAAAAAGACCAAAATGACTAAATGCATATTATGGTGACAGGATTAGAAACAATGTTAAATCGAGCTAGTCATATCAAAATGACCAATGTACAGTAGATTACCATCATGCTAACTGTATATGGGGTGTCATAGCTTACCTCTAACAGTGACAGAAGCTGGGTCTGAACGCTCTCCATCAGCACATGAACATTGCAGATTGATTGGAGCAGGTCTATCCACACCTGCCCATCTCATCAGTTCTCTACCTGTGAGGATCAGCTGGCATGATGGGGTTTTGTACCTACATTCTCCAGTCTTCAGTAAGGAGAAACAACACCCAGGACCACACTGAGACCCCTCACATCTCAGCTCAACTGACTCTCTCACACCTATAATGTTTGGGGACACCCTTATCTTTGGGTAGAACCCTGAAAATGAATTATAAGAAATATTGATTACACTAATTTGTAGAATTTGTAGAATTGTAAAATATTAATTAAACTATTTTGTCTGGGTGATAAATATAGTATGTTCAAGTCAAGTAATTTATGGAACAATTCGTAAAAAAAACATTTGTTACTTAGAATAAAGTAAAGTAAAAATGGAAAGAAAAAAAAGTACAGTAAAAACAAAATGACATCTGTGGAAAAGAAAGTATTTTGTTGTGTGCCAAGTCTTGAAGTGTTATTGCTGAAAAAAAAAAAAGATTCTTAAACAAGGATGGGTGAACACTGGGGTGGCAATTTATGCTTTTGATGATGGTGAACCTACCTTGAGATGCTGTGAGCTCCCAAGGATCTAATTGGAAGAAAACGGAGAACAAAATAATTGACACAGTGGCAGATACTGTCAGTAATGTCTGTCGAATGCATGGGAAATGTATTAAAGACTGTGCAAATGAAAATTGCACTTACTAAGATTTCTTCAAACAAGAAAAAAATGTAGAGACAGGAAAGTCTTGATTTAAGAAAATATTGCTTGTTTTAAGTATTTGTGATTACATGTTTAAGCAAATAAGAGAAATGTTCTTATTTTTGAATTTTAGTATCTAGAAACTAGCTAAATTTGCTCGAAATTAGTCAACAAGAATAAAAACAAGACAAATGCACTTAAATCTAGGACAATGAAGCTAAATTCAAATCAGTCCAAGTGGTCTGCCATCCAGCTCTTGACCAGACACAGTATAGTGATTATCTGAATAAGTTAAGTTTAGGCTGACTTGTCTAGATAAAATAACTTGAAACAAGTGAAATTACCTCAATGTCTGTCTGACAACTGGTCAGAATTCTTTTCCCTCATAAAAATGAGTGAAATTACCTCAAAATTAGTTGTACTATCTAAGTAAAACAATTCAAGACTGAAACAAGCCAAATAATTCTGCCTCAATAAGGAAATGAGTCTTAAAATAGGTATAACAAGATAAATCTAAATTCTAAATTCTGGGGAATTACACTAGTAAAGATTTTCATTTTTGCGGTGTAGGCCTACACATTCGACATTCAAATGTAACACTGTCACAGTTGCATACATGACAGCGTAATACACTCTCAGAAATAAGATGACTAAATATCATTAGCTACTCACAGTAGACATAGATAATAACTATGATGCTGTACATCAAGTCCAGTATCGGTCCAGCTGCCATTGAGTGAACTGAAAACAATGAAGTACCCATTTGACTGAAACATCTAACAGAGAAAGGAAGTAATCAGATGGAGGGCCACAGGAAACCCACAAACTTCACAGAGAGAGAGAGAGAGACAGAGAGAGAGAGATGTACAGTGTCTGTTTCCCAAGATGATTTCAGTTAATTTATCATCATTCTATTTATTTATTTATCTATTACACAGTATTGCACTTTTCCATGTAGACACCCAGTTGCAGTGTTAATTAGATGGAGCACAAGAACTGGATGCAAGTCTGGGTCTCTGTATTAAATTCTGGTGAACTGATGGCAGCACTGGTCAAATAACAAAATACAGCTCGTGCTCAAGTACATGCACAGAGCTCAGTGTAGCACACAAAAGCCAAATATTTTAATGCCTTTGAACAGTACACACAGAGTTCATGAAGTCACTGGGAGATAGTGGGGTTGAACTAGGTAGATTCTACTATGTATCCTCCAGTACATGTCTAATGTACATTTGCATTAAGTCTTTTTTTTTGGTCAAGCAGCATATCATTGTTATTTGGAATATGGAACAAAATGTCAAATCTGACTGTTATTAACTTGAACTACTACAGTACATTAAAGGCAGACCAGGCAACATTTTATGCTGTTTTTAGGTTAATTTACCAGCTTCATAGTCACTGGTTAAATGGCTCATTAGGGGGCGAATGAAGGCTCTCTCGGCTCCCCCTACCTCTTCTTTGAGGATTTACAGCGTTTACACGATGACAATGGTGCCCTGATGTAAAACAAAAGTGAAATCATCTCCTGATGAAATGTTTATTACGTTTCGGTCGACGTAACTCTTCGAAAATTATCATCGCTGGTTTCTATCTTCTTTGGTTGGCAAACAACCTGTTGGGGAGAATTTAGAAGATTAGTGTTAGTTAAGAAAAAACTGTGTCTGTAGAGCGAGCTGATCAAGTTTTTGTCACATTTTATGGGTTGAAATAAAACCCTCTACAGCTTAAAATGAGCCTTTAATTAACACAGCAGTGCAGGTGATATTTGCTGGGGTTTTCAGTTTTTAGTACAAACCCAAATTTTGGGTCATCATCCAACATTTTATGGATTTGCATATTTAAACTATTTGTAAACCGTATTGTAGTGAGCATGTAGGCAGCTTTGCTTTTATTGAGACCCAGTGCAATTGCAGAACCTTATTAAATCAAAATGAACTAACTTGGCCATACTATATCAGCATAGGCTACTCAGCATATATAAATATATCAGATATTTTGTGGTTCGCTACTGGTCCGATGGCCTCCACCCTAACAGAAGGGGGACCAGACAGCTGGTTTCACATCTCATACAGTTCATCACTTTTAACCTGCCCCCCAAATATGATTGGCAGGTTAAACTTGACCGAATGATGTGCCCCAACAGCGCCCCCACCTGATCCTATTCCCAGCTCTCACCCCAAGCTCTATATCTCTGAGGTAGCTGGTTGCAGTCTGCAAAAACTGACCTTCTTAAAACAAGGGGAAAAATCTTACAATTAGGTTAAAATAATGTATTTCAAGTTTTAAAAAGAAACTGCCAGTTAAGTAAGCATTTTTTTCTTGAGCATGATCTTCTATATTGACCAAAATGGTTTAAACTAAGCAAAATTGGTACTCCAAATATGGCAATTTAGCTTAATTTAAGTAACTGAATGAACTGAATTTGCTTTGAGCAAGAAAATTTGTCTTTGAAAATAAGTATTGTATGCTTTCAATTAACCTATAAAAATGAGACAAATGCTGTGTGTGTGTGTGTATGTGTGTACACTGACCCATGCAAAAGACACAACTAACCAATAAAGCTACACTGATGACACAATCATCTTTGCCTCATCGTTAAAGCATGACAAAAGGCTGTATTTGCAGTACGTGCCTTTTCGGGTGCTATGGCATTCAAGGGGAAAAGTTCGGGCAGTTCGGCGTATACTACAGTGGTATGTTCAACTAGATTCAAAGAAAAAAACACAATGAAAACAAACACAGATAAACCCATAACTGACTTCACTAAACTCACCACCATCCAAAGTCTGATGAGGCTTCATTACATGTTTCATGACTGTGTGACTTTGCTGTAGAATGTCTCCCATCTGTCCTCGATGTGGTCTAGGAAATCCATATTTTCTGGATCAAGTATTTGGCGCAAGTCATCCAATATCCAAAAAATAGTGCTAAAAGCAGTTATTTCGTGAATAATTAAATTAATGGATTATATTATTGAACTAATAAAATAATTATTGGGTTATCAACACAAACACATGACGCATAACACAGTACACAAACTGGAGCTGATTGTGTAAACAACTGCAACACAATGACTTAAGGTAAGCAGATAAGGTCAGGTCTTACGTGGTTGAGATCACAAAAACAGGGGTATACCTCCGAAATCCTCACTGGTCTGTCTTGCTCTTTAAGGGGTCCATAGGCAATGAATCATCTCCATGACGGGAACTATAAAGCGAGCAGATGGGACACTGCAGCCTTGTTTTGTAATATAGGCAACAGAGCCAAACTGTATCACAGCAGAACTTTTCTAATATGCAGTAAGAGACGTCACAATAAAACAACTCTATTAGTTTAGCTAGACTGCAGCAGGACAATAGACATAAAATCTACACCTACAACCATATTACCTACAAAACAGTTTTATATTAGGGGTTTAACATGCATGTCCAGTGTAAAATACCAGAGAATGGTTCATCTTGTTTGCCCCTTGGTCATTTGGTTTGCTTGTCCTGGGTGGTGATTTTTCCAAGATGACCACTGAAGCGCTGGAATCATAGTCACTGGGCTAATGCTGAGCTAATGCTGTCATCAGCATTCTCATACATGCATTGTTTTTTGACAGGTGGACAGGGTTTTACATGACTTTTTAAATTGGAGAGTCTCTTCAAAAGCTTCCTTAACACATCCTCCTGTAGAGATTTAAAATGCATTTACATATACACAGAAATGCACTTAAAATTTTCAGCCTCCAAAGTAAATGACATACTCCATGCTGGAGAATTTCAAAAACTTGCCAGGAGACGTTTCATGGTCATCACATTTAGCCATTGATGGCTCTGCTATTGCAGTAGAAACCTTTTCCCCCTCTAAATAATATATCAACAATCATTTAAGATATAAACATATTTAATATCCCATGGATAGGTAATCAAAGTGTCTAAAAGGCTATGTGCTATCTTTACATATTTTTTGCAAATAATGTGTTAGTAAATATATTTACACTGTAGAAAACATCACAAATAAACAGATTAATGCTGGTGTTAACAAACAACAATTAAACAAAGGGACAAACATCTTACCTACTTTTCAACATTGGGAATTGCTAATCAGCAGATGTTGTAATGAGCCAAGGTATGAGCAGGAATCTGGAGGTTAAATTTTATATTTTTTTTATACCAGGAAAAATATTGGAAATATTTAAATTTAGAAATTAGAAATGAATCAGCCAACTTAAGTAACAAGCAGTTGAAGCCTAGTAGCCTACATTTAATAAAGCAAATAGAATTAATGCCTGATCCTGTTCATCTGACACTAACCTTTTTTCCACTTGAAGCCTTGTTTTCTTATCATTTATGATTAATACAATGGTTAAGATGAAATGCCTGATGAATGCCTCTGTTCCGGTTCGGAATTTCGGTTGTTGTGGTAGCACCCTCCCACCTACAAAATGGCTGCATAGGTGCACGGCTGCAATCTTTCCAAAAATGCATTAAACCTTTGTTGGTAAAGACGAGAAACTCGCTGAGTGGTCAGTAATGTCTACTTTTTTGAACAGAATAACTAGTTAGTCCATTTTATCTGGATTTCTAAAATCTTAAAGACTTCTGTTGAGAGGAGAACAGGTGTGCGTCTCAGTGGTTGTTCTGTGCAGTTAGCAACTTACCTGCCTGTATTTGGCATTCCTTGGATAAATTTCAAATTAACGATTGGTTTCACGTTACTGTATTCATTGCATGTATACTGGCCTCATCAGAGAAACGATTTCAAGATCGCCACGACATTTACAGGGAGATACCTCAGTTAGAGTTACCAACTTAACTCGACGTCCTTGTGAGGATTCTCTTGACCCGCTCACTGCTGACGACCATTCTCAGGTAACGTTAAGCCTCAGGTTTTGTTAGCAATCTCTTTCTTCTTTCTTTCTTTATTTGTGTTTGTGTTTGTTTGTTTGTCTTCATTAACGGGTTGTCTTCCTTCTTTCATTACTCCCTCTGTACTTTTAATTTTATGTCAGGTTTTGTATGTTTACATGTATGAATAAAAGGAATACATCGTGAATAATAATTAAACACATATTTTGTTAGAAATTAAGAATAGTTACTGTCAAGAGGTTGCCAAAAGTACAAATTTTTTTATTAACTGACATTCATAAAATGAGTCACACCATGCAGTTCTGACCAGACAGGCTACTGCTATAATGATGACTGCAAGAAAAAACATCACCTTTCACAGGTTTGTATCCATAGAAAGACTGCTACTATGAAAACATGTTAAACATAATTATCCTTACGGATATATTATCAGAAACTTTCTTGCTGTCTGTAGACATAGCTCTGTATCTATATATAGCCAGATAGCAAAAATGCTGCTGTGTTTTTGTTCTCCCGCTGTTACCATGGTAATTCTCAAATGGCAAAAATATCATATGTGGCAAAAGGGCAGTATGCCTCTAGTGGACCGCCAGTAAACCAACGAGACAGGGTACACACATATATGTGTGTATATATATGAATAATTATATATTTGATATATGCTAGGGTTATTATAAATGATGGCACATTTGATATATGAATTTCTTTATTTTACTGTCACTGGATGAGTGTATTTATTATCTGCATTTCAGAATAGTGTGAATGAAATAATGGCAGGAATTCAGCAGAATCAAGCCCTATTAGTGACCAGCTTCAGGAGTAGAGTTCAAACAACAGTTACAGCAACATGAGGGCAGAGAACGTGAGATGAAAGTTATGGAAGTGTGTGACCAGTTTGAGGATCCACTTGCTGCTATTTCTACAACTTACCTTCAGGACAGTATGATCAAAAAATGTTTTGATTATGTGGAACCAGAGGAAGTATGTGTTGGCCATGCAGCATCCTTGCAGACAAGAGGAGCAAAAAGGTTGCAACTGTAACTGCAACTGTAGCCAAAGGTTGTCATTATGTTTCTCTGATCAGAAGCTTGGAACAGTTTGTGTGTCATCGGAAAATTCTTGCGATGATAAATGAACCCCTAACTTTTAATAGTGATGGGTATTTTTATGATATTAGGGATGGAGAGCTAATGAGGTCACACCCTTCATTTTCACTGTGGCCCTCTACTGTGCAGATAATCCTGTATTACGATAGAATTGAAATTTCGAACCCACTTGGGTCTTATGCTTCAAAGAACAAGCTAAGAATTTGCTGCAGATTGTCTGGTGCATTGCACGCCATATTATATTGTTACACACAACTTTACCACATATGTGCCTGTGAAATATTATGTTGGAAATGTCATGCTATGGAAATAAATATATGTCATTTTGTTCTTGACTTAGGAATGTGTTAAAATAAGGAGAAATGATGGATTGTTCATGTCCTCTTGCAAGCAGATTGTCTGGTGGATTTCATGCCATGTTATATTGTTACACACAACTCCACCACATATGTGCTTGAAATGTTATCTTGGAGATGTCATTGAAAGACACACATCTTTGTGTGTATATAATATGTCTATATGTCTATAATGTGTCTATAATAAAGAGGTTTGCTTAACATTGCGTGTCACTGTTCTTGAATTAAGAATATGTTTATACCTTAAAATAAAGAGAAAAGATTGCTTGCTCAGATGTAGCACATTGTTGGAGCTAATTTCTGGATCAATTCAACTCAAAATAAGAGACTCTTATTGAGGCAAGAGTCCTCCAGAGCATACCCAGTCTCGGATCATGCATGCATTTCCTTCATTGTTCCTGTTCACATGCCACAAGGATCACTACCGCGATATACAGTATATAATTGACAATAATGCCAAGCTCTTAATGGCCAAGCGAACATTTTAGACTCCTGCTGTGCAAAGGCACTGTCTCTTGATGATTTAACAGATAATCTAAACACTGTCATGTAAACACTGCTCAAAAGGACTTGTAGAAAGCTTGAGCGCAAATAAAATAAAAAGGTTCCCTCTCCACTACAAGAACAACATATTTTTCTAACCTGATGAATTCTAAAAACAGGTGAAAAACGTCCTCTCAGCAATGATCATGTGCCCCTACTTCTATAGCACAGAATTTACCCCTGACAATTTTTTAACACCCCACCCTTGCACTCACAACCCAGGTGTGCAAGTTCTGCACGCTCCCCTTGCCTTGTCGCCGTAGTTTTCCTGTTATAGTTATTTATTTACAAAGTTATTTAATTATTTACAAAGTCTATTCAGTGGACTAGCATGTCGCTAAAAGAATCTGCAGTGTGCTGCTGAAATACACCCTCAAACAAATCAAAGAGAATGGATGAACTCGACCAATCACAGTCGTTGCGGTATGTATGTATAAGTGAAGGGGTCGCTGGCAGGTAGTGTGACTTATGCGTCTGCATGATTAATTTGCGTTAAAAAATAACTCGTTAAAATTTGACATTAATCATGTGCATTAACATGTTAACATTTAAAGCACTAGAACTTAGTTAAATTGTCAAAGCCTACAACCTGCCAGTTGGAATACCGTTAGTAGCTCATCTCATCATTAACAGGTCACTTGCTGTTGTGGAACAACTCACAGCTAGTGATGGCCAGATTGTATTGAGAAAGATGGTAGATAGGGAGCAAAGTGGGAATCAGTTCCGATCTACATAAATAGGCGTGTTGCTAACATAATTGGCTGTAGTAGATTAGTGGAAGCACTAGACGGCGCTAGCCTGGCTAGTAGATAGTAATGTGCACTGACATAAGCTCGAGGCTTGTGTCAAAATGGAGAGATCACGTGATATGATGTTTGAAGCTACTGCTTTGAGATGGGGTTTGATTTTAGTGGGACATCTCGACTATAAAGATGTCCCATAAAGAATACTCACTTGTGAGTTTTTGTCAGTGGTTGGACAGTTTTTGAACAGAGTTTTTTTGTAGTTGATTGCAAGTTGTGCATTATTCTATAGAGATAAACAAGAAGAGGAAATGTTTGGGAGTACTTTGATCATATTTCTCCATAGGTAATGTGATGGACCAAGCGGCAGGCAGAGAGAGAGACACAGTACTTCAAATTCCAAATGAATATTTATTTTCTACAAAAATGGTAACTAATCAAAATGGCAAAAATAACCAAACAAAAATTAAATCAACTAAGAGTTCTAAGCCTAAAAGAGGTCAAAAAACAGAACTCAAACACAAACTAAGGCACTCGCCAAAACACAACAAAACTCACAAGACCCAACCTCCAAAATGACACACTGAGGGAACATATATACTTGGCTGATCAGACCAAATACACATACAGGGGAGACAAAGACTAAACTACGATCTACAACACCAAAGACAAGAACAACAGTCAATTCAAAATAAAGACAAAAGTAAGTCAATCATATTTCCAAAGTCAAAATATTTCCAAATACTACCAATAAGTAACAAACAGTGCAATTCTAAAACAAACGAACTTCCCATCCCCCCTATGACATTTCCAGGGAAATGGACCCTTCAGGAGGACTTTTAAACTGACGTTTCCCCACTGGAAGCCCTTTGCCCGGAAATCGCCAGTCGGCAGGCAGAACTGCAGTTGCTTCACACCTCTCCTCCGCCACCAGGGTAACCTTAAAATAACTCAAAGACAAAACTGTAAGTAACGAATCACAACTTAAAGAAACAAACTATGTGCACCTAGTTGTAACTTAAAATGTGAGACGCTAAATAAAGACTATAATGTTGAACTTACGAAAATGTGCGGCGTACTTAATTGTTTGTTTGGTGTGTAGCGTGTATGCATTATGTCACGTGTATGCAAGATGATGTGTCGGCAAATAAGCCAAGTAATGTGCAATGTTAAGGAATATTATATAACTTAAATGTGCAAGCTGAAACAGAAATGTAATTAAATAGTGGTGCGGGGAGAGTACAGCGTATAGCATGGTGCTTGGCCACCTGTTTTAATGTGCGGCCGCGCCACCGGCTGTCACAGGTAAGCTATGCAACAGTTTAAAAGGCTATAGACTATGCTACTAATGAACAAATTTCTAATTAAGTAGGCCAAGGCCTATTGTTTATCAGTAGCCTAATGTCATATCCACAAAATGCATTTCCATAACGTCACTTTCAGTGATGAGAACACTGGATTTTCCTATTTCTAGTATTCAAAGAAATGTAGCACAGTAGGAAATGCGCCTGAGACTACCTCACATAAGCAGGGTGCCATTAACAGTGTGCTAATATGTTTAGATAATTCCTTTCAAAGTCCATTTCATACAATTAAGACATGTAGACTTGACAGATCCTGTTGCATGTTTATTTATTCACCACTAGACGGCCTTAGTGAGCATTTGAAGCTTATATGAGCCTCCCAGAAATTAACCATTTTGCAACACATTTTCACTCTACAGAGACTGCTTTGACCAGAGTTCACAGTGACTTATTACTTGCAAGCGATGCTGGCCAAGTATCCCATGCCTTTTCCATCTATATGCTTCCACTAGGCACCATAATAAGCAGGTCTGATGTGAATTTACACTCTTATGCCGATGACACACAACTGAATGTTCCTGTACAACAGAATGACCATTCTAAGCTTATTAAATTCCAAGCATAGCTGTCTGAGATTAAGAAATGATTGTGTAAGAACTTCCTGTTAAATTCTGACAAAACAGAGGTATTTATATTGAGAACAGTTAAGGGTAACAACCTAGCTGATGACCTGTCTTCTGCCTGAGAGCTCAAAAACCTAAATTTCCAGCCCCATTTCAAAGCTGTCACCAGAACAGCTTTCTACCATCTAAGCAATATTGCTAAGATCAGATCTATACTTTATTCATTTCTGAGGGCAATGCTTTCAGCTATTCATGTTGTTCAAACTTGTTACAAGTCCAAATGTGATATACAATTTTGGTTGTTAGCTTCATTAGCTTGCTAAATAGCTATCTTCATTCATCACTCGTGTAAATGTAGCTGACTTTAGCTTGCTAAACTTAGCTAATCAGCTGTATCTATAGCCTTTCCTCTGTTCACTGATTGGTCAGCCAAAAATTAGTTGAAGCAAACTTTGGAGAGATCCCTTGGAGAGATCCCTGACGCAGAACCATAGTTAAATGCGATAGTGAGACCAAGGCGATACAAGCCGGGCTCGCCTGAACCACATTTAGGAAGAAGAAGAGAGAAAGACCCCCCATATCCAAGGGATGGCAGCAATGGGTGCATAAAATGTCTCTGGACAGAATTGGATAAACAACAACCAGACAATCTCTGTTGTTTACTAGAACTGCCATCATGTTATCATGTTAAGCTTGCCCAGAGACTCACATGCCTCTGAACCTGCCTCTATCAGACAGACTGATGTGACTGGTGCCTGGGATTTGGGGAAATGGCGATAATGAACTCAATGACTCATAGCCCGACAGACCTGAAGAGCAAATTCAAATT
>PYXC01002418.1:2450000-2495000 GCA_015244755.2 Tenualosa ilisha
AGGGTGGGGCTGTAGTGTGTATTCATTGAGTGTGTGTGTGTGTGTGTGTGTGTCTGTGTGTGTGTGTCTGTATGAGATGAGGTGGGGGGAGGCACCACCACAAACAAAAGAAGCATCCCTCCCCCCTCTAATTCTCACGATTGATCAGGATGGAGCATCACTTCAGTCACTCTCTCACGTAATCCAAATAAATGTGTTTGTGTGTGTGTGTGTGAGTGTGTGAGTGTGTGTGTGTGTGTGTGTGTGTGTGTGTGTGTGTGTGTGTGTGTGTGGTGTGAAGTGTATGCTTAGTGAGCTAGCCTGATTGACTTGACTGGTGTTGAGAATTGTTCAGACCGCAGTGGCGTCTGCCTGAGAGCCTCTCCTGTGCCTCTCAGTCCCCTCCTTCAGCTCAGGGCTTGTTTGAATATGAAAAGGTTGCTGATGGAATTCAAGCCTAATTCCTTCCTGTCCTGTCCTGTCCCCCTTGCCCCACTCTACCCCCTGCAGTTCGCATCAAGCCTGGCTCCACCTCTCCGGTGGAATTCCAGAGTGACAGCGATGCTGAGAGCGGAACCGAATCTGTATCAGCCTCCTTCAGCACACCGGGACTGGACACAAGGTGTGTGTGTGTGTGTGTGTGTGTCTGTGTGTGTGTGTGTGTGTGTGTGTGTGTGTGTGTGTGTGTGTGTGTGACATTGACAGTTGGGTGTGACAGGTTGCACCAGCGTCATGTTCTTGACTGTGACAGTTGTTTTTCTCATGTTTGATGTCATCAGCTAGATGAAATGAAAGGGTGTTTCTGAGTATCCAGCATCTCTCTGTAGTGTGTGTGTGTGTGTGTGTGTGTGTGTGTGTGTGTGTGTGTGTGTGTGTGTGTGGGCGTGTGTGCGCGTGTGTGTGGGTGGGTGGGTGTGTCCAAGCATGAGGGACTGTGAGGGTGTCATGAGGGCTTTTAAAGTGCCCTATAGTAAATGTTTACATGTTTCACATCAGCTGGTAGCTGGCAAGATTATTGCTATCTGTGAATGTTCTGTATCTTACTGAAGTGTCTGTGTGTGATGCGTGTGTGTGTGTGTGTGTGTGAGTATATATGTGTATGTGGTTGGTTGGGTGTGGAAATATGCTAGGGTGTGGTATCTGTTTAGCTCAGTGCAGAGGGTGTGGGTCTGGCTCTGGCTGTCTGTGTGTGTGTGTGTGTGTGTGTGTGTGGTTAATGGCATTAGCGCACTCTGACTCTTGCATAACCTTTGAGTGTTCCAAGGATCTAGGGCAGTGCTGCTCTACATGGGGCTAAAATATCTGGGTGCTTGCACTTTGAGTACAGAGTCTGTGTGTGTGTGTGTGTGTGTGTGTGTGTGTGTGTGTGTGTGTGTGTGTGTGTTGCTGGGCAGGGTTCTCCTAGGACTGGGTGTAAACAAGCTTACGTAACAGGGCTGCCGTCACACCTCCTCATAAACGGTTTGAAAGGAGAGAGGGAGAGAGGGATGGAAAAAGAGAGGGAGAGGATGGCAGCACAGGATGGAAGAGTGAAATTGCCTTTTGTGTTGGGCATTGTGTGTGTGTGTGTGTGTGTGTGTGTGTATGTGTGTGTGTGTGTGTGTGTGTGTGACTAAATAGCCTGGGCTGTGTGCATGGAAGGAAAGGGAGTGAACCAGTTGGCACACTGGGTGTGGAGGGAGAAGAAATACAGGGTGGGTTAGGGAGAGAGAGACAGAGAGAGAGAAAGAGAAAGGAAGAAAAGGGAGGAAGTGAGGGAGAGAGGAGGGAGAGGAGGAGAAGAGAAAACACCTAAGGGTAAGGGAGGATGGGAGAGAGAGATGAAGAGAGAAAAAGAGAGAGGGAGAGACAGAGCCTAAGAAGGGTAATGGGTGGGAGGGGTCTGTCTTTACAGAATTTTTATTGAGTGGCTCCCTCTTCTGGCTATTGTGGGCTAACACGGCCACCGTAAAGAGCAGTCCGGCAGCCCCGAGCCCTGCTGTGCCAGGCCACTGTGTGCTGTCTGTAGGAAGAGGAATGAGAACATTTGGTACAGCATGGACAAGTTTAACAATAGCAAAATAGAAGTTCACACTAACTGACTAAGGCAAGGAAACTCATTTGCCTTTGCCCTGTTCACTTAGCATTGGCTGTAAGTGTGCAAATTCAGTTTGTGTTGAACCAGATTTTCTCATCTGTCTACTTACGGGCAGTTAGACTGGTATACCAAACGCTTTCATGACATTTAATTCTTGGTAAAGCCTCAATTGGCGTATGTTTCCTTTCTCATGGATAGATTCTTTCTGTGAACTTCAAAACTATTGGGCATGCCAGAGCCCTCTGTTCACTGATTGGTCAGCCCAAAAATTGTGGAAGGAAACCTAAGCCTTTGGAGAAACACAGTACAGTAGTGAAATGCAATATTGAGTGGAAGTACAAGGTGGCATGAGCCTGGCTAACAGACAGCACTCTGTGTCCTCCAACAATAGGGGCATGGGTTGATTTACCCCAGACTCTTCCTTTAATGCAATGGAATTTTTTGAGGTGCTTACTGACAGAGAGCACTCAACAAAGCAAAGCAGCAAAGGTCATGATATACTCAGAACTTCACTTGCTTATTTTACCAACATTCTGGCTGTAGCCTTCAACAGGCTCATTCAGCAGAGAATTTCTTTTAAAATTTTTGTCCTCTATTTCCCCCCATTTTTGTATGGCCTGTGGTGTAGTTTGTTCCGAATAGAAGTTATCCTGTAATTGATTTAACCTTTACGTAAGGATGTTGTAAGAACATGAGAACTCAGTAGGATTCAGACAGTCACCACCCGTGTTGTGGAGCAGTCAGGGGTTAAAGCAGTGTTTAACTACAGAGAGCATGAATGGAGAGCTTCAAGCCCCAACATGAGCGTGCCCTTTAATGCTCACTGACATATATTTACTACCTTAAGCCATCACTGAGAGAACCGGTGCTGTTACTTCTCACTCATGACTTTCCCTACTGCCTCTTTCTCTCGTCTTCTTTTTCTCTTGTTCTTTCCCTACTGCCTCTTTCTCTCGTCTTCTTTTTCTCTTGTTCTTTCCCTACTGCCTCTTTCTCTCGTCTTCTTTTTCTCTTGTTCTTTTTTTTCCTCTATCCTTCACTCTCTCTCCACCTTTCTCCATGTCTCTTTTTCTCGGTAACTTCCGGTCCCCTCCATCTATTCCTTCCTTCACCCTCTCTCTCTCTCTCTCTCTGTCTCATGCAGCTCGGGCGTGGACATTGACCTCCCTGCAGATCCCGACTCTCCCGACATGAAGAGGAGGCGAGTGCACATGTGTGACTATGACGGCTGCAACAAAGTCTACACTAAGAGCTCCCACCTGAAAGCCCACCGGCGGATACACACAGGTACACCTCACCTGCCCACACCCCTGTCTCAGGGCCTGCATTAGGCATATCAGAAGTCAGTCTCAAACACACACACACACACACACACACACACACACACACACACACACACACACACTGATCCTGCTCAGGGTGTCTTCCTACTAATAGGAGTGTTCTCCATGCTGCTCTGGCACTGACTAGCAACAGATTGGCATGTAGGTCCTATTCACTTATAGAATCCCTATAGCTGTCCTTTTGGCCCACTACTGCTGTTCATAGCCAGCTTTTGCTGTCTGTCTGTCTATCTCTCTCTCTCTCTCTCTCTCTCTCTCTCTCTCTGGTGGGAGAGGGCCTCCTGTAGTTCATTCTTAGTGCCCATAGTGCAGATCCCAAGCCTGCTTGTTGTGGACAAGTTGGAGACATGCAGGAGAAGAGATGTGGGGCTCAAAATCACTTTTGAGTTTTCAGCCCAGTGCATCATGGGAGCTGATGTCTTTTGACTCTTGACTTTGACTTTTAGATGCCTGACCCACTTCCCTACATGTGTAGCAGGTGCCTGAGGTCATTCTCTGAGGCCCAGATGAACAGACTGTTTCCAATCACACAGATGACAAGTGCTTAGTGGAGAGATGTTTCACAGATGATGTATAGCCACATGCATCACTGCATTACAACCATGTGCATTAGCAGACCTGTTGATAGAATTAGTCATCCAGCAGTGTTCCAGGTCTACTGAGGAACTCCATGGCCTTGAAGTAGGGTTCAGATGAGGAGTGTGGGAAGTCCCAGCAGGTATACATCTTCAGGAGGCCACAGAGCCATTGCTACAGGAGCACAGCACTTGCCAACAACACACACACACAGACACACACACACACACACACACACACAGACACACACACACACACACACACACACACTCACACACATACACACACAGACACAGACATCTCCAGGTTTGCAGGTATTGAACATGTACCAACTTTTTCCAGTCCTCCAGGCTATTTGCTGGAAAGGAGATTTGCATATTGTTATCAGTAATGGAGCTGACAGATGGGTGTAGAGGCAGGGTGCAGCACCACAGATAGAGGTGCTCTGACATGTGGCTTCATGTGCGCACAGACTGTAAGAACAAACAGGCTGGCCTGTCAAAATAGACTCTCTGACTCAGTAAAAAGTCAGCATCTCCAGGCCAGGGCACTGGGCTAAGAGACTTACATGTGTTGTTGTACACCATTATAACAGCCTGGCTAGAGTAGGACAGTTCATTTCTGTCATTTTTGGGCATATTGTTATTTTATATTACAGCATTTCACAATTTTTTGTAATAGTAAGTCCAGCACTGGGGACTGAGGCCTGTGATGGAGTGAGCCCTGTGTTTGCTGATCTGTTGCTTAGTGCAGCTCCATCTGTGCATCATGGAGTTTCTTTAGGTCTGCAGATGCCCCTGTGCTGGCTGTGCCTATGGCAGGGACACATGACCCTGGCAAAGCATGATCCCAGGACTTGTCAGGTCACAGTACAGCCTCTTAACCGCTCCAGTTAGGTGCCTAAGAAGCCTTCTCTAGAAGCAGATTTGCAGGTTGAAGTGGAATTCTAATATCTGATTGGTCTGAAATGAGAAACGGTTGCTTAGGAAATGTGTTGGAGCCGTGGTGTCTGCCTCACATGCCTTGCTAAGCTCCAGATGAGTGAGTAATTGAGAGTGAGCGAATGCTGTGTACTGAGGCCGTGCTGTCTGTCTTGTGTTTCAGGAGAGAAGCCCTATCAGTGTACCTGGGAAGGCTGCACCTGGAGGTTCGCTCGCTCGGATGAGCTCACGCGGCACTTCCGCAAGCACACCGGCATCAAGCCTTTCCGCTGCACCGACTGCGACCGCTCCTTCTCTCGCTCGGACCACTTGGCCCTGCACCGGAGGCGCCACGTCATGATGTAAAAGCCCCCGATGCCCACGACACACAGCCCCCACCTCCCCCACCTCTCTCCCCCCATTGCCTCTCATCTGTGACAACAACTGTGACCTCCCCTCTGAGCCTTTGTGAAGTTCCTCTCTCTGCCTGCCCTACGGTGCAGCGATGCTCGTCTGGGGCTGATCTGGGGTCAGTGATGAGGTGTAGAGTCAGTATCCCCCTCGTCTCCCACCACAAACCCAGCCCAGTGACTGAGGAGCTGAAACAAGGGGGCCTTGCTCACCTCTCTGAGGAGGAGGCAGGACACTGCACATGCTGAAGCGGGGAATCCTCTAGAAAAGAGCAAAAAAAGACGAGACCAGCGCATTGATGGAGGAGGAGATCTGCGATGGTGTTTGCATCTCAGCTCAGAGGGATGTTTTGCGTAGGGTCCGTGTGACGATGTGGAGATGCATCCTCAGACGTTCCCATTTTGATTTTGTTTCTCCTCTCTGAAACGTGTGGTTGTCTTGCATAACATGCATGAGAAGCCTCCCTCTGTAGTGTGGGTGTGTGTCTGTCTGCCTGTGTCTGTGTGTGTGTGTGTGTGTGTGCCTAGCAGTTTTCAGTTTCAGAGTAAAAGAGAGACAGTGACAGACGCATCAAGCATTTTTTGATTTCAGCTTCCTCAGAACAAATGTCAGTGGGGAGAATATGTTTGATGTAGTCTTATCTACCTACCTATCCCCATCCCCTACAAACAGACTACAAATATGGAGAGGGCAAGGCAGATACTCTTAAGACTGTGAATTACCTGTTTCCCATTGTTGTATCAATCAGAATTATTTATCCTCTGCAATATTTGAACTAATTCAGTAACAGTATTTGTGTTGTACTTTTACAAGAAAAAAAGCCTTTACATTTTTCTTCTTGCCAAAATTGGCCATTAATAACGAAGGCATTCTTTAATGAATGCCAGTTTTTTTCATTATGCTCTTTTGTTCATTGAATTTGTGGATTGTGTCTCTGGATGCCGTGAACATGGCGGCTCGCCAGTAATTGTGTGTGTGTATGTGTAAATGGATGTGTGTGTGTGTGCGTGTGCGTGTGTGTGTATGTGTTTGTGTGTGTGTGTTTCTTGTAAAGAAGACATAATCAGAGATTTGAAGTGTAGTGTGTGTTTTTGGCACATGTTGTGACTTCTCGCCCGTTGGAGCCTTAAATGAAGTTGAAAAAAAAAAAGCGCAGATCTGATTTGTGCATCTGGTTTTCAGGGTTCCGGAAGACTCCAGGGAGAGCAAAGGCACCCTGAACGCCCCCAACCCTCACCTCCCACATTTGCACCTCGTCCAACACTTTTCATGTCTTAAATGCTCGTTTCAGCCCCATCCCTGGGTTCACTTGATTATGCAAAAAAAACACCACCACCACAAACACATGTGGTCTGGACACTGTTTGAAGCATTTATGGCATTGGGGTGGGGGATGGGGGGGGGCGGGGGTGACTCGCACACCCGTGTGTGTCTGAGCCCCCCTGCTGGGAGACAGAAAGCTAGTCTAATGCGTCTATGGCCCCTCTGGTCAAGCCAGCTGCCATAGCCCTGAATTCAAGTGCTGGTGAGAGGTGGGAATCAGTAGGAGAGCTGCCTCTAAGCCTCTCTCCTAATCAAATGCTTTATGGAAAGAAACAATGTTTTCTCCCCAAGTCCAGCCTCTGCAATTTGAGCGCATGCCTAACGTCAGTGGTGGCATGGTCTTTTTTTGGTCAAGAAAGCAATGCAATCTTCAGATTTTTCTATCATCCTCCGATTCAACTATTAAAATGTTACTAAGCACATCTTTGTAGAAGAGTTATATGCATTTGATTGCAATTCTTTCTTTTGTAAACTTCATAGACCTACGGACAATGAGTAATGAAAAGTAAAATATGTACATACTGTATATAATCAGAAGTTCCAAATAAATGTAACGGGTGGATTTCTATTTTTAACACTGACTAGACAATGTGAAATACTCTTTTTGTTTGTTTGTTTGTTTTGCTCTATTGGTTCTATGAAACGTGTCCTTTTAAAAGAAAAACAAAATCATTCATTTGGAGTCATTGTTATTTTCTTCTGGGTCTCAGACCATCCCCCCCTTGTGTTGTTCTTTTGTATTGCATGGAGAGTAGCTTCTTGGTTTGGTTGTGATGTTGGTCAGCATGCTAGTGTGATGGTTCCCGTGCATATGTGGCCTGCAAAGCACTGATTTTCCACAAACAAACAAACGTGCTGGGGAGCTTGTGCAGCAGTGAGGACCAGAGCTTCCACCAGGTGGCAGCAATGGCCAATAGCAGCCCTTGACCTCCACTGAATGACACATGAGCTGGGTGTGATAGTCTCATCCACCCAGCCAAAGCCCTCAGTGGAGCACATTATAGTCCTGTCCTGTCTGTAGCGCTAGCTGCTGCTGCTCAAGGGTGCCCCTGGGCAGTAGAGAGGGAGTGGAGATCATGTGAAAGTGGGAGACTGGCATGTTTCACTCAGAGAGCTGCCCACCCCGCCCCCGCGCCCGCAACCACACCCACCCCACTCCCCCAAGAGACAAACCCAGTCAGATAGTACTACAGTACCGTCACCAGGGTTCCTTTCAGAGCTGAGACTGACCACTTCAAAACAAGACATTTGCATCATGTATGGATGTTAGACTTCATTGGTTTAGAGTGTGTGTGTGTCTGTGTGTGTGTGTGTGTGTGTGTGGCATTTGTGTGCATGCAAATTATTTTTGTGAACATCTGTGTACACTTGTGTGTGCACACATTGTGTATGTGTGTGTGCGTGTGTGTGTGTGTGTGTATTAAGCTGTGTATGTGTGCTTCCTATCACAAATCAAATCTTTAATAAAAGTAAATCAGAAATCCTAGGTATTTTATATTGAATGCAGTAACTTATGGGCCAGTACTATATTATACAGTGCAATGCAGTTAGCGTTATAATAATACAAGTAATTAATGTTCATTCTTTTGTATTTGTACAGAACAAATGTGTAAAGATCAGTGAGGAAAACGCAAGCTTTTTGATACTGTGAGAAATGGTGTGAAAAGTCAGTTTCCCCTGTACAGTTGTGATTCTCCACTTCTTTTATAGAATAAAATGTTTTTGGTGCACATGGGTGTTGTGTCCTTCTTAGAGAGGCAAAGATATTAAGGTACAAAACACTGAGATTGAATCTAAAGAATGAAACCTTTTCAGTCAGAGAAATGGATCTAACAGGGAATATTGGCCTCTTTTCTAATACCTAACCTCAAAGCAGCTTCCATGGTAGTAAATGATCTGCCTGGACATGACCTTGAGACAAGGTCAGAGACTATGGCTAATTTCATAACCTGCATCAGCTCTCCTTGGAAAGCAAAGTGTTCAAAAACCCTCTATGTCTATCTTCAGAAATATACAAAATAAATTGTTTGTATTGTATTGTATTTCCAAGTAATCTCTATCAAACTGCAATTTGAATTTTATTATCAAGTAAAAACAAATCAAGCCAAAACAATCCAATTGGAGTTGGACTGATAACAAATTTGATCAAAATTCTATAAATATATTTCTATAATTCATTGCAAATAGACTTGCATCTGAACTCTTGCTGTTTGCATTTTTTAGAGGAGAAGCTGTAACAGCATTGCGATATCCATCACTTTGGAAGACATCATGGTGTATTCGAGGTCTCCCATTGGCTGATGAAGCATTTATTCGCTCATGAAGGATTACTGTGAGCAGCAACATGCGATAAATGAGGCCATTCTGATTTGTGGTCTAGTGCTGATGGCACCACTGCCCTTTACCTTATTAACCCATTTCTGATGGGTTATTTATTAATGAGAAAAGCCTGGTAGCACAGTACCAAGCCATGAAAACAAGCCATGCTTAATACCTCAATACCTGGTATGCAGCCTTAAAACACACAAGATAGCACTTTTCTTAATCAGCATTGATCAATTTGAGGTCAAAGGTATATGTTCAACATCTCCATAACCTTGACAAAGCTAGAACATAACCATAGCTACTGGCAATCTACTTTGAGTACATGTTTGATCTTATTCATTTCTTATATAATTTAAAGGAAATTTAATTATAAGCAACACTTGCAGCTCCTAACTGACATTCAGGACCACATCTGTCCAGTGTGTAAATGGATGCATCCATGTGCAAGTCCTCACAGCAGCCACATGAGGGCGCCCTTGGTCAAGCATTTGGACAACCCAGCTTAAGTTTAGTCACCTTTGAATTTGGGCCTGATACTTGCCATCCACACTTACTGCAATATATGTAACTTTTAAAACGCAACTAGTATTACATGCTATTATTATTTAGACAAAGTATAGAGATAATGGGAAATGTGTGTGTGTGTGTGTGTGTGTGTGTGTGTGTGTATGTGTGTGTGTGTGTGTGTGTGTGTGTGTGTGTGTGCGTGTGTGTATGTGTGTGTGTGTGTGTGTGTGTGTGTGTGTGTGTGTGTGTGCATGCACGTGAGAGAGAGAGAGAGAGAAAGAGAGAGAGAGAGAGAGAGAGAGAGAGAGAGAGATTTTTTTAGTCCTCAATGACAAGGAGTGAACACAACATAAAGCTCTGAGGCCTATTTGAGTTTTTATGACAGTAAGTGCTCCACATTTGAGAGAATGATTAACAGACAACTCTTGGTCCTCAAGAGGGTTGAGGAAGGACAGCTTCATGTCAAGTAGCCATAGACTGACAGGGTGACTCACAGAGGCAGTGGTAGGCAGGCATGTTATGTAATTCAGGTAGGGATTTGAATGGATTTGGGGAAATACTACAGGCACCATTAACCCTGCTGAGATCAACTCAGAGTTCTATTCAATGGACAGAAATTCAAGACAAGTTGAGAAATGTTTGAAATGGTTTTGGCGTTCTCAACAGAGATCAGTCTCAATAAATTAGTTTTATTTCAGTTCCAGGTTAGCCTCTCATAAAGTCAGTCAGACGTCTTTAAACAATCCTAAAGCTGATAATTTCCTCTAAGAATCTCTTGTTCTGCTCTTCCAAAAATGTGAACCATTTAATCCCATGCGTGGGTGTGCAATGAAGGCAGAGTAAGTGATAGTTTCTGGTCAGATGTGTCTTGTGCTAAATGCCACCACATGCCATTTAGAGGAGATTATCATTCACCATTGGTGAATCAGTTCAGTTTGATGAAAATAAAACCTGTGAGTTAACTCTAACCTTCAAAATCAATGGAACACACACACACACACACACACACACACACACACACACACAGAGCAGCTGCTGTGAGGTAACAAATGATATATGGCAAGCCATAAATTTAGAGTTCTTCATGTCAAACCTGTCTGATTTACCACCGTAGTAATGGGTGGAAGGAGTAAAGTCGAAAGGTTTGTTTACATGTGGAATTTGCTGAGGTTTTTTTTTCATAGAAACCTTCCAACTCTTTCCATTTTGCTGCAATTTACATGGCTTTGTGATTCAAGTGTTCATTTGTAGACAAGTTCATGCCAAAGCACTGACCATGTTCCAGGTCTTGGTTATTTTGGTGTTCCTGAGCTCATGACCTGCCATAGTGTGTGTTTAATTTTTAAACCTTTCCATATCTGACAAAGTGTGTTTGGTTCTTAAACTTGCTGTGTTGTGATATAATTCAGCAAATGTTTGGTGCAAGTACACAAAGCCACTGGACAGCTCAAAGGGATTTCTGCTTTGAAAAGTGGATGTTCTACCATAACATTCACACCTCATCTTCTTATTGTTATTGGACGCCATGCCAAAGAAATGAGTGCTTTCTGAGTAAACACAAGGTGTGTCCTTTCACACTAATTCCTTAATTATAGGGGGTTGAATGACTATATATATAGATATATATTTTATTTATTTATTTATTTTGCTGCACCAAAGCTTTCTGTACAAGGAGCCTGTTCACAACTGCTAAATTCTTTATAGAATCGAGGGAGCCAGCCTTGCCATTATATTTCAGCTTGTTTTTGTCTTCTGACTACAATAGACTTACATGTATTATATGTATCATATATACAATCCTTTTACTCCATTCCTCTTGCTGGCGCGTGTGCTCAAGCAAGTGTGTGTTTTTAAACTATGGAGCTCCCCTTGCAGTTGACGATTTTATTTATTTATTAATTTTAAGAGTTATGTTGATTGACAAGCCAGTACATACAACTTCATAAGGCTCATATACGACAGACATCACAAGGCAAGTGTCAGAAATTCTTGAAGAGGCCTAAAATTTTAGGTAGGTATCCGTAGCCTATATTTATTTTTCTGACGACTTTTGCTTATACCCTACATTTCAACAGAAATTGTTGCTGTAATTGCTGTAATTGTTGCTTCTTACATTTTTAAAAACAGGCAAATTATATTTGTCTTACAGGAGAAATCCGAGCATGCACTGGAAGATTATGAAACAGAGAAGTGGAGAAAGCTGAATTCCTTGGACATGAAGGCAACATGTGGACATTTTTCACACCTTCTGTTACAGGCCCATTGGTGATGAGAGCACAGAGAGAAGAAGAGAAAGAGGGAGAGAGTTGAATTGTTTTGGCATGTCTGTAGATGCTTCTGCATGCTCTCAGTACCCCGGGGGACCAGTGCTTATGAGCAGGGCATGCGCTCATCAAGGGGCTTCAGGATGGCACCAAACTTTCAGCTGACAGACGCAGGTGACTGAGCCCAGTCATCTGCACTGTCTCTCCCAGTGCTGAGTGAAAGCACACAAACACACACAAACACACACACACTGTAGCAAAAACAGGTCCGTTGGGCAACAATAAGAGTGCTCCTCCCTCGCTAATCACCTGTAATTGTATGATGGATCTCTGTTGTAAACGATCTTGGCTAAGGGCATGATAATTACATTTAATGTAAGCTGGCCCACACCCTGTTTTATTCTTCTGCTGATGTTCCTCAGCTATTCTTTTATCCACAGGAGCTTTGTGTGCCTCCGACCATCTCAAGCCTGTTTTTCCATCTTCCTTCAATCACTTGTTCAAACTTGTGAGACTTCAGAATGCCCAAGGGAGAGAATCTATTGGCTGGACCTGATTTTGATCACACAAATGGAAGATGGAAAATTCCCATGCAAGAGCTCTTTAAACTCACAACATTTAACATAGTCTGTTAAAACAGTACAATAGACCAGGTGATTTGTGGGAAAAAAATCATAGTATTGTTATAATCCTTGATCATCAAAATATAGGGGTTACCATCACCTTTTCTGCATATCCCTGTTTGGTTCAAGAGATCTGATGACAAATATAGTATTCAGTAATGCTGGAAAGAAAAATGGCCTCCACAAAGTGTCTTTGCAATGGCTCCATCTCTTAAAATGTTCAGGGTGCCAAACTGTACAAGTGTCTTTGCAATGGCTCCATCTCTTAAAATGTTCAGGGTGCCAAACTGTACAAGTGTCTTTGCAATGGCTCCATCTCTTAAAATGTTCAGGGTGCCAAACTGTACAAGTGTACCAAATTTCATGATTATATGATTTTTTTTTTTCACAAATCACCTGGTCTATTGTACTGTTTAAACAGACTATGTTAAATGTTGTGAGTTTAAAGAGCTCTTGTAAGGGAATTTTCCATCTTCCATTTGTGTGATCACATAAAATCAGGTCCAGCCAATGGATTCTCTCCCGTGGGCATTGTGTTTCATGCATTTATGAAAAAGTCACATCAACATATCACCTGAAATTTGGCATGAATCATCTGGGCTACAATACCTTTCTAGAGTGAAAATGATGTTTATCCAATAACACTATCTTTCACAGGTAGCACACTAACAGTAACATTATCTGTGAAAGTAACTCACAAGTGGATTTCTTAATAAATCAATGAGCTGCGTTTTTTTTATCAGCCAACCAATTGCCCTCACCAACTTCAAATCCACCTTCCCCTCTCTCCCTTTTATCCACGCTGTTGTCCCATGCAGGCTTCAGAACTTGAACCATTGGTACTAATGCCAATGATTAACTCTATCTCATTCTTCAACATAAAAATCAATAGCTCAGTTTGAATGCCTTACCAGTGACCTTCAAGGGTCCGGAGTTGATGGCTCTTCTGAAGAGAAAATAAAAGTTCTTTGTTTTTGGTATGAGTGAACATTGTACCCTGTGTTGGTCAAATTTCAATTTATGATCATCTCTTTAAAATCTAATTAGTTTTCATTACTATTCTGTCTAGGCTATTATATCGCTTGTTTTGTGAGTGTATAATTGTTAATAAAAAGAAAGACAGACTGCCCCCCCCCCCAAAAAAATAACTTTTACAAAAATTTTTTTTTTAGATGTACATTGAACAAGGAAGAAACCCACCCACGCCGAGAAAACTTTCTATTGTTATATGAATAATTATTTTTGAATCCTTTGACTCCTTGAAAAAAACAAACAAAAACATTGATGTATCATTTAAATCTGTTTTATTTTCCAGATTTGTGGAAGTTAAAAAGAAAATTGTGAAAATAGTTGTTTAGTTGTTCTCAAAAATTTAAACTGATTTGTTTCCTGCACATACACTACAACACATAGTTCAATGGACAAATACAATTCAAACCCATACAGTAAGCATAATAAAATCCCTTTTGTTCTTAATAATAATAACAATAATAATAATAATAATACAAAACAATTAGACAGTTAGAAAAAATGTATTTACAATGCTCAACGCTAATATATATATATATATATTTACAAGTTTTCCAATTATTTCTTTCTCTAATGGAAAGAAATCTTCACACACAAACACACATCCACACATACATGCACACAACAAGAGAACTTGTACCTTTTTCAGCAGGAAGTGCTAAGTGTTTGGATATTCTCAGACTGAGAGCTAGGGCCCAGTGGGAACCCACAGTGAGGAATTGTCTTCTGTTGCCCTCGGGCTGAGACATGGATGGTCTTGTCATGGTCTTCATTCATGTTGGGTAAATGTAGGTTTGTCTGGCGAAGTTGTCTATTAAATAGATTGTGTTTGTCTTCCATTGTGTTCAATGCACCACACATGAGCACATGAGCACCTCTGATATATTTTAAAAAAATCTAATTACTGTACATTTTTGCTCATTCATTCCTGAAATTGGAGACATGGAAAATTACACAGTTCCTAAATCTTTGTTTTGTTTTGATGTACAACTCATAAAATTATGTTCTCTTCCTTAAAGGGCAATTTCTGAAAACCAGTAAATATATAATTCTTCAAATAAAAATGTCTGGTTCTTCATTTTCCAATTACTTGGCACCGAAATAGTTGTTGAAGCTTCTACACAAAAGCGTTTTTGTATTTTTATAAGTTTGTCCACACCCATGGCCATTGTTAGACTGTCAGACATGAAACTGTTACATTGAAATGAGAACAGTCGTGTCTGTGTGAAGCTTGGTGAGTTTGAACACAAATGTCTGCACAGCCCTTTATCACTGACTGGCATCTGCTCACATCATAAAAAGGCCTCACAAAATTGCCCTATATAAAGAGCTTTGTCGCTATAGTTACTGCTATGTCCATAACACAAGCACACTGTTGAACTCCTATGGCTTTCAGGGAACGAGAAAGGAGACTGCCACTGTCCACTATAACCTTCCAGCCATGTCTAACAATGGGTATTACACTGAGACCTCCAATGAACTACTTGAAGTATATGGAATATTTCATCATACTGTGTGTGTGTGTGTCTGAAAAGTAAGCTCAAGTATATATCAGTACATTCATCTCAAATTCCGAAGACATAAAAAAGAAAAGAAAATGATATACACAAACATATATACAGTAAAATACAGATGCACACAAATGCTGTGTATATATATATATATATATATATCCATTGGAAATGCTCAAGCTTCTTTAGGTTGATCTTTAACTACTGCTATGAACGGCTTGAATTTTGTTTGATGCTATTTGATCTTTATCGGGACAGTCAAATTTTGACAATGTGTTTTTAAACCATAAGGTGGTAGATGAATTTGAAAAGAGAGAAGGACAAAAACAAACAAACAGAAACCAAACCAACAAAACAAGGTAAAAAAAAATATATATCAACACCCCAAGATGCTTCAGTTCTGGTGGCGCTTCATGTGTAGGGCCAAGTGGTCTGAGCGTGAGAAGCAGCGACTGCACGCTACACATTTGAAGGGCTTGGCTCCTGTGTGCTTGCGGTAGTGCCTTGTCAGCTCGTCTGAGCGTGCAAATCGCCAGTCGCAGCCCTCCCAGCTGCACCGATACGGCTTCTCTCCTGTGACACACAAACAAACAAACAAACAAAACACAGCACAATGAAAAGTCAGATCATATCTAATCTCTCTGCCACACTGAAAGTCAACTGGCTGCATGCTGCACCATCATCTGCTATGAGGGCCTGATACCTGAAAGGGTTAACCAGTGCAAGCAAAAAAAAGTGCACCTACTAGGAACTGCATTTTTAAAAATCTTTATTCTACATAAAAGCACCAATTCATTTTTTGAATGACAATGCCATTCCTACCTCCAAAGCCATGACAACAGACACAAACAGAAGATTACAAAAGATTCTTGGCTTGAGATAAATCCATTAATAATACCAGGTGTACAAAGTCCAGTTTCTACATGACTACAGAGACTAGGAAGAGAGAGAGAGAGAGAGAGAGAGAGAGAGAGAGAGAGAGATATGGTGGAGAGAATGAGAGTGAGCAGCTTTTTATCAAGACATTTTTAAATGGTGGTGCGTCGAGCTGTTGGGCAAGTACGTGCCTGTGGTTTCTGAAGCCATTTGGCAGCCTTGTGTAAGCACAGCAGCAATTCCCATTGAGTACTGTGGAACACTGGTAAGATCTGATGTGATAGTGGCCACTTGACTGCAGAGTTACGGTTGTAACGTGGAATGAGATCATGTGATCATGTGATCAGACAGCTTCCTCAGCCTATTAAAGGAGGATTTTCTTAAGAGCATCTTCATATTAGTAGTCTTTCAGTAAAAAGGTGCCATGAATGTGGATGCATATAGCATGCAAACACACTGTATTTAATCTAACAAGAGGTTAGATGTGATGAGTTCACACCCACGTTGACACTAATCCATAAGCAAATTCTGTGCCATAGTATGTGTGTGTGTGTGTGTGCGTCCGCATGCGTGTGTAATGAATGTGTGTAACATAACGGATGACAATGACAGATATGACGATAACCTCAGTCAACTATACTGTATGTTCTGGTGATGCAACAGCTATAGGCCCCACTGCTTTGATTCGATACTTGGAAATCCAGTGCAGGAACTCAAACACAAACACAGCACTCTTGGTCTTTGTCATGTGAGTAAGAGCCCTGTCAGATCGGAGCCTTTTAACCCACAATAGAGACTATTATTTCTCAGGGCGTGGTGAGCAAACACTGCCACCCGCTTTTGTGTGTGACATCAGCCTGGATATTTATTTGTCCTAATCAAGCTCAAATATTTATGTTCATCCGAAACGGCTCAATTGGCCCCTATTTGTGTCCATTACCCCAGCCACGGACACATGACAAAGCACAATGATGGGGCCATGAAATGAGAAAACATGTTTACTGTTCTGTTTTGGGTTTTGGCTCTTTTTTATCAAAAAATAGCAATACAGCCAAAATTGGTGCTCAGCTAAAAGAATGTTGACATCTTCGAGATTAAAAAACAGGATTAGATGGAGAAAAATGGCAAAAAGATCAAATGAAATACATTTCATTTGAATCATTTTATAAATAAGATCAATAATGAATGAAATAAGTCAATAAATAAATCAATAATAATGAAAATATGTATATATGTGTCAACTTCTCCTCATTTAGAGCAGTATAATAGCCAGGAACTAAAAAAGAGAGCCTGCGTGGGTTGTTTGCAATGTTCACAAAAGAGCTCATTTGTCATCATCATTTGCTAACTGAAATGTAAGGGCTTTCACAAAAGCTGAACTTGAGTTTAGAACAGGCCCTCCATTTATCAAAGCAAAGACACGCCAGGAAGAACTGACACACAAGAAATATGCCTCAGCCACACTTTTGTGGGAAGCACCACTGAAGAACAAATATTCTTTCTTTAGTACAGGGGCTAAGGATTTATGATTGTGGATGCACAGTTACAATCTAATCACTACCATGCTAAACGATATTCAGCAGTGTCATTACAATGTCACCAGTGCTATGCACCAGTAGAAGAATTGTCCCCAAAACTTTAAGTTTAGTTAGTAGTCCTGCCGAAAGCCAGCTGTGCCCCGTCAGGCTGTGTGCAGTGTTTTCAGAGCAGCTGATATTTAGCTGAAGCAACACAGGCAGGTGCATTTGAGTTTGCTGAGGCACTTGTAAACCTCGTCCACTCCTGAGGTCAAAAGCATTCCCCTTTCTACCACCTCTTATCTCAGCATTAGCAAACAGCTCTTAGAGATAAAGCTGAATTCACAAGCTGAAAATCTTTTTTTTTTTTTTTTGTCCAAGGCCAACAATGAATTATGGGCCCATGGTGACCAGGGCAATTAGAAATATTCTAAACACTTGAGCCGATGAAACACACATTTGTGGGCTAGCGCTGTTCAAACACCTCAGTGCATTGGGATGTTTAGCCAGGTGGCCAGTGAGCAACGGTTAGTTCTTTATCACAGCAGAATTTTACTACACATACACACACACAACCTTTCTTTTTGTCTGTCTGTCAGAAACACACACACATTATGCACATAAAGTAGACACACATATGCAGACAAAACACCCATGATGACGAGCAAAAGTTACAAGGTGGCCTAAAGGCAGAAATGCCAAATAAATTATGAATGAATGATTGACGTGTATGGCACCAAGTTCATCTCCCAGCCTTGGCCATTCAACTTTACAACCCTCCCTAACCATGTTTCAAGAACTAAGCGAGGCAAATAGGCCCATGTTTCAGGAAAGCCCATAAAGTTGCTCAAGACCATCCTCTACTAGCTTATCAGAGGCTCCTGTTTGCCCAGGGAGGCCCTGGAGATGTCAATCAGGGCAAAACTGTAACACTCATAACACACATACAAACACACACACACACACACACACACACTTATATCTCCACTCCAGAACAAGGTTCAGTGCAACAGCTTATGGAGTTCCTTGATCAGCCAAACAGAACAACTAGCATTTCCATGGCCACCATTGGAGCCTCTAGCCCATGTAGAATTACACAGGAGTAGATTTCAATGGGGCTGCATATCAAGTGGACAACACAAGGTTGACATCTTAATCATCTCAGCAGTATCAGCATTAGTGCTCAACATTGCTGTGATTAGGTCATTTCTGATCTTCTGAACATGGTGAAAATCATTTAAGGGACCTATATTCAGCTTTATTTCACTCAGCAGAGACAGGCTCCTCTTAGCCAATATGAAATTCTCATTTCCCATTAACCAGGCTATATGGAGCCAGTTTAGATGATATTTGTGTTCTAAATGTCAGTGTCAGACAAATAATTACATATAATCTAACAATATACTGTCCTAACAAACATGAGTCCAGTGTGTGTGAGAGCTTGTCATTGAAACTAGGAGCAAGGGTACAGAAGCCTGGAGGTGACACACATGGAAGCTTCTAGAAACTGTATTGCTTGCTTGGTCACCCATTAGTAGCAGCCTAGACTATTAGGGCTGAGGAGGTTTTTTCTACCTTTTATTAGCTTCTCTGGCTAAAAGGTGCAATAGGGAGAAGAATAAGAGGAAGAGATTGCTCTTGCAATGTGATCTCCCAGCACTAAAACAAGCACGTGAAAATGAGATGGTTCTCTCTCTCTTCTTTTAGGAGTATTTGAGCGTTTTGAGATGACTGGCTATCATTTTACACAGCTGTGGTTACCGAAACCACTAAGTCTTTGATAGTACATTTGTCACCTTTCTTCCTTTCTGTCTTGTCTCCATTCTTTTAAATAGCTTCCTTTTTGAGTCTCTCTCTCCCTCACTCCCCCTCTCCTTTACCTCGAAACCTTTACTTCTACACACTCCATCTCTCTCACTCTATTTCTCTCTCTCTCTCTTTCACTTTATCTCGTAGCCATCTTCTTCATGCTTTCAATTTTTATTTTATCTTCATCTCCTCCTCTTCTTTTCAGTCTCTTTCACACACAGACACACACTCTCTCTCTTACTCCTCCTCCCTCTGCCTGAAGAGACAAAAGGAAAATCAGGAGGAACAGGTTTGTCCTCCCCCTCTCTCTCTCCCTCTCCCTCTCTAGTGTGGCACTGGGCCTGTGTGGGCATGCTGGAGCGTTGTGCACTGTGGCAGTGAAAAGAGAGGAGAGTATTTGTCTCCCTCTGTCCCTCATTCTCTCATTCCTGTCTTTCGTCTCCTTGAGCCTTAGCTGGCTTACTACTGTATGTGTCTCTTCAGCTTATACTATAAATGTCTCATAACTACAAGTCAGATAAAGGCAGTAATTTTTGGAAAAAAAAAAAATATGATGCAGTTTCATAAATGCTTACAAACAAATATGTCTATTGATGTCTACTGTAGGAAAGAAATTCTGTGGGGGAGGGAGCCAGATCTTACCTGTGTGAGTTCTCTGGTGTGCTTTTAAATGAGAGCTCTTTGTGTAAACTTTGGTGCATCCTGCAGGGGAAAGGAAGGAGACAGACTCTATGACTGACCAGATCATTACCCACATTATACCCTCTCATCATTACTCATTCAGAAAAGGGAATTTGTCATTTCCTGTAAACTGGTTTGAAACAATCACTTTTGACATAATCTACAGAAACATAGCACTGAGCTTCTAATATTGCAATGGTTCCACACAAATGACCATTTTATTGATTAGATTGACTCACCAGGGAAGTCACAGTGATGGATTCTCCTCTTCTCGAGTTCTGGATTGTTCCGTCGGTTGTAGCGGGGCCCTGTGAGCACCCCTTGCCCGTGGGTCATGAGCACTGAGTGGGGGGTCATCTGGGTGACCTTGAGGCTACCCCTAGGCTGGTAGGGTGGGGGTGGCAGGGTGGTGATCAGCTCGGCCTGATTCTCAGGGCTGCCCGGCTGGGAGTTGGGAGGTGAGGGGGGCAGGCTGTGCGGCTGCTGGCTCTGTGACAGGTAGAAGTGCTCAGGTACCACAAAATCCCCCACGATGCCACCTCCTCCCCCCGGCCCTGCCATGAGTGCCACGCTGTTGAGGTTCAGCATGGTGCGGCCATTACTGTTGCCCCCGGCTCCGGACTGCCCGTGTGATAGCGTCATGGTAAGGTCTGTCCCGCTGATGGGCATCTGATACACCTGCGGCTGCTGGGGGCCAATAGGCAAGTCATCCGGCACTGCAGTGACCACGGTTGTGGTTGCCGTGGTGATGGCGGAAGCCATGTTGTCAGGCTTGATGAAGAGGTTGTTGACGGCAGCGTGCTGCGGCGCACTGAACACGGAGGTGAAGTCGGGCAGGGGCTGGACGGTGCAGGGCACCTCAGTGCCGGGCTCTTCTTTGATGTGCTGCTGAATGCCAGGCTTGCCCGGAGGGCGGTACAGGCCCGTGCGCAGCTGAGCATTGGGCAGGATGAGGTTGATGTTGAGGCTGTAGGGTGTCGGCTTGTCCTCAGCAAAGTACTCGTCCACAACGGAGGCGCTCTCGCGCCGGTACTTCTTGTCGTTGAGACTGCTGGGGGGTACTGTGAGGCCGGAATGGGCAAGATACTTGTCCATTTCTATGCGCGTCTATGGAGAAAGCAGCACAGCAGAGTCACTTAGAGGGGTTAGGGGTCACCGCTAATGTATGGGAACACTGTATGAATGAGGAGGACTGGCTGTTAAGACTGAAAGTGTAGTTAAGTGTGGAGAGCATTCATTTAGAGGGGTACTCGGAGCATGCCACGTTCATCTCCAGTACCATGTGTACAAGAGGAGGGCAATATGTAGTGCTCTCTGAGATTGAATGCACATATCATACTTTCCCACACTATGAGTAATCACTGATGTACAGCATGCATATACATTACAAACTTATGCTATCATTATTCATATTCTCTCACAGGCATAGCACTGGGACAGGCATTGGGTACAGCAGACATACCAGTTGTGTAAGTGTGCATAGTGAAGAACTGTGCAAGTTAGTTCAAGTGTAAAGTGTACAGCCATTTTGTGAGTCCTGAGATGGCTGCAGACTGTCACACGTGAGCTATCAGATAGAGTGTGCTGTACTGTTGTGTCAAGTATGGGAAACTTCTCCTCTGTATAAACATAGTGCCTATGGGTGGGTCAGATGCCTCAGCACAGGAGAATAAAAGCAAAACCAAAACAAAGGCATGAGACAAGAGATCTGCACCCAAACACAGAAACACAAACAGTAACCAGAGAAGCAAAATAAGATCTGCTTTTGTGCGAAGACACCAGAAATACCAAATGGCTATGACTTGCTGTCAGCATTCATACAAGCAGAAACAACATACCAGCTTGGCTGAACAAAGGCATGCTCTTTTTTCTTTTTAGGTCTTACATAATCTGAACCAAAAGATTTTTATCTTTGAATCTCAACAGGGATTCAGTTAAACATAACCGTCCAGTTTCACTTCCCACTGGCATAATTACACAGGCTTAGGTGGAACTCAAACACTTTTCTCGGCTCTGTCCCAGGGGAGAAGGCTTTTCTGAGAAATGATATTTCCTCAAGGCTAAGATGAAAGAAACCCCCCTTGGTTTTGCAGAAAAAGAGTCACTGCATGAGGTGCTTCCACTGTGCATTCTTGTTCTGGGCCACAGCCCTCTAATCACAATAAGCAAATAACCTAAGAGCTTGTGCGCTCAATGAAAAAAGGCACGTCAACTGCCAACAATGGTTCAGCTCAAATACAGATGGGACATAGAGAGGCATGTCAACATCTCTCTCTCTCTCTCTTTCTCTCTCTCCTTCCCCGTCAGCCTTTGTTCACCCACTGGAAGTGGCAGTTATGTCAAGAAAGTGCAACCTGCCCTGACAAGTCTAAATGATCTGTTTGTTTTTTTTATAGCTGTGAATTGATGTGGACTGAAATGTGATGGCCTTATTGCCCTCTTGGTCTTTCAACACCCATCACTCTCAATATATGAAGCATACTGTGTGTATGGTGTGTGTGTGTGTGTGTGTGTGTTTGTGTGTGTTTTCCACGCTGACAGCGCTCTATTGCCACTGATAACCAGTGCTCATCATCACTGTCTTCCTGGCATTGCCAGGCCACCTGAGAACCAGCTGAAAGGTGAGCCCAGCTGTTTTGCTCCATTTTCACCCAGCCTAAGCCCATGGATAACAAGGGCCTGCTTCTCTGGCTCTCCCTGCAAACAGTGGGACTTGTGTGGTCAAAGGAGCTGGCAGAGGATGCCACTGGCAGAGCAAATTAACCAACACACACACACACACACACACACACACACACACACACACACACACACAAACAAACAACACACACACACAAAAGAACAAGCACACACATATCCCAACTGTGCCCATTAAAGCACCTTTATATGAAATGTGTGTGTGTGTGTGTGTGTGTGTTTGTGCATTGTGTATGTGAACCCTGGTCCGAAACCCAAAGAAGTTAATGATTGGAGAACATTTTACAAGCGCTTTAGCAAGGGATTGCAGGACAAGATAACAGCAAAAGCAGCAGACAGGGAATTATAGGGACAGGAGGGGGAGTCCTCATTCTTACCATAAGAAACTAAAAGGCAAAAACAGAATGGAAACCATCCACTAAACTCCTATCCTCTGAGCCCTTTCATTTGCATGCCTCTTTAAATACCTTCTTACTACAGACATGGGAACATTATTCAGTGACCAAAATCAGAAACGCCAGAAATAATCAATCAGAATACAGAGAATGCCAATCCCCATTTGGAGAATATGTCATTCACTGGGCATAAGTGCTCAAGCTCATGACTCATAGATCACCATCTCCTAATTGCAAAGCAAGTGGTAGTGTGTCTCCATGTTAACTGTGCTTTATGGCAGGATGGAATGCTGAGAGATAGGGATTTGCTCCCAGTCCTCTGCAAAGACGAGCACTGATAGGCTACAGGCTGAGGATCTTGGGCCAAAAGATCAACAAATCATCCTGACTTAGTTTATGGCTCTGTGGAAAAGGAGAGATAAATGTTGTTTTGGCTCCAGAGGACAATGACTTGCCGTTGACAGTGGCCATTTTGGCCTAACTGATGAAAGCATATGACAAACATAAGCAGCTTGAGCCATAGACTATGCAAATGAATCACTTTAATAACACACAAAAATATGTTTCTAAATGGAGGCACAATTCACTGAGCCTATCCTGTGGAACCTACTAGACAGATTGTTTCAGGTGCACACAAGAGAAATTGTCAAAGATCAGATAAAATCTCAGACAGTCCTTACAAATAATCAATTGGTGAAATGATTTGGTTACCAATGTAGGCCTACACTAGGACGCAAAGCTTAAAGAAAGATTTTACTCAAAGTAGCCAACAGGATGAGGCAGATTCAGTAGTCTCCCGAAGAACACTTAAAATATGAACAATGTAATTGTTCTGTAATAGCAATCAGATGTAATTGCACAAACATCTGTAGCCTATCTGTAATATTTACCCAGAAACGTCTCTGATTTTACAGCATACAATTACAGAAGGTGAGTTTGTGAGGACATGTAAACTCTAAAGCAAATCTGTTGATTTTAAAGAGAGTTTAAGAGGACGCCATACAAATAATAACTCACGCCCTTTTCGCGTTCCCCACGCAAATAGATAACAAATGTAAATTTTCTTAATGTAGGCCTTTGGCGCGAACTCCCTCAGGGTGCAATTCACAGCATGAAGATATAGGCGCCATAATCTCTACTCTACTCTAACAGGTTTCTCGGCATATTGTTGTCAAAGCATTGCCAGACAATGCGAAAATCCCCAAGGCACTTCACAAGTCAATACATTCTGTCCTTCTCAACACCGCAGTATCCAACCGAACAGATTACGGCCAAACGTAGCCCACTAAAAACTACATTGCTGTGAGGCTGTAAGAACCTTATATAAAAAGCCTTATTTGAATGAAATGCTAGACCTATATAATATAACACCACCTGCCAACATTCATGATAACTAGTCCTACATATGAGGACATCTGGCGTACCTGCTCTATGTGAAAATTGGGAAGTGTACGCTGTTGTTACAATAACCATACAGCAGTCTACATTAGTAATGTAGACCGACAACTGTCTCGTCTCGTGTGACTATTAATCCAAAGGTAACCGGATGGTAAAATATACAATGAGGGAAATAATAAAAATCCATCTCATTATTATTATTAGGCTATTAACACTGCAATTTTGAATCTGTGAGATACGGTTGAATACAAACTAGTCTGTTACAGAACTAGTTAACGTATTGGTCCATCATAGACCTACCAATAGAACGACCATCGTCTAATTCTAGCACAAAAAAAAAAAATCGTCGAAGATTAGGTCTAAGGGTTGAACCTACAAGTCGACCTTTTCACAACTACACAAAGACTGAAGTCCTGGCTGTACACCTAAGCATACCTGGGCCATTTCCACAGAGCTTTCAGTTACTCTCACCCCTGGTTTGACTTCCTCAAAGACGGACGAATCCTCAGCTTCTCCGTTGCTGGACATCCTAACTGGTTTCAGTTGTGTGAAGACGGCCCTTTCTTCGGTGTGCGGGGCATTTGCAGCCAGTCCTATGCTCGCCATTTATGAGGACACAGGTAACGAGCAAGTTTACACCTTGTCAATATTAGTAGATGTGAGCCACCTTTCTCCCAATTCTGTGCCTTACACGTCCGACTTAGGTGTACGACACTTGCAATTCTGTCAATCAGTGTGCTTTACCTGAGAAGTAAGCTATTATGCAGATGAACACGTATGAATGATTGACGTGGTAGCCAATCAAAACAAGGAGCTCAATTCCCACCCAATTACCTGTTTGGTAGGTGGGTCTCACCTGTTGAAGGGGAAAGTAGAAATCGACGTCGCATGACTCTCCTGACTTGAAACTGAGCTTACTGTATATTTCATCCTTTAGAGACTAAAGCTAAAATGTTAATGAAAAAGCAACATTTATTCTATGACAAAGGGAAGAAAATGCTCAGTGCCTTATTTTGCAAACCCTGAAAAAGTTTTGAAATGTCACAAATACAACAACAGTATTTTAATTTATTTTTTTTATGTTAGTTTGCCTAAATGTTTGATTTTCTTTCTGTGTTGGAAAGCTAGAGAGAATAATATGGGCTCCTAAGATCAAATATGATCATTTGTTGTGGGACATTTGTGCCCTGAGGCTGTAGGTAATCTGCACTATCAAAGCAAAGCATAATGCTCCTGAGAGGATTTCACAATCACTCAGAACATGACGTGAGCAAGCACATGCAGAGGCCCATTCTAAGGGTAGAATGAGATACTTCACTTCATTTTCACCTGGAAGAGTTTTCTGAGACATACTTGGATATGCAGAAATATATTCAGTGTTTATCACAGGACAAAGATGGTGAGAAAGTTGCTCACAGTATATGATGTGAGCAAGCACATGTATTCTAGCATGATGTGAGCCTGTAGACATATTTCTGTGTATTACTTATACTAGTATCTGAACATTATCCAACAGGGATGAAATTGTACTATTGTTTGTTTTTTTTGTTTCTTTTTTTGAGACATTTGGTCTCATTTAGGTCACTGTTCAGCCTAGGCTGTATTTTCAATTGAAGTAGGACTGATTCATAGCAGAAGTTTACATGTTTTGCATTGCAAATTGGTGAAAGAAAGCTTGGTAAAGCTATATTCTTCAGAGCAATGAAGTCATCTCAAAGCTGTGGGATTTGTCAGCTTAATAGCACGACAATTATGAAGTCTGTCACACACACATACACACACACACAAGCAGGTATGCACGCACGCATGTACACACACACATACACACAGAACAAATCACAACAATAGCACACACTCTTGATGTGTGTGCCTGTGAGAACTGAATGTGCCTCTTGTTTCTCTGGTTCACTGGCATTTTTGTGGGTAATTGTACCTGGAACACCATAGCCTAGCATCAGCACAACAGTCTTTACACACTGCTGCCTTTAGTTGGTGCAAACCCATGCAGCTGGAAGAAGGACTCATAGAAATATGATGAAGAGAAAGATAAGCAGAGAGTTGGGCTTTAGGGAAAGCTCAGAGAGTTGGGCTTTAGGGAAAGCTCAGAGAGTTGGGCTTTAGGGAAAGCTCAGAGAGTTGGGCTTTAGGGAAAGCTCAGAGAGTTGGGCTTTAGGGAAAGCTCAGAGAGTTGGGCTTTAGGGAAAGCTCAGCTAAAAGCCGTGGGGGGCTGCTCTTATGACTGGCACTGGGAGCTCTGATGGTACCCATGGCTTTGAGTGCCACCACTGTGACTAGGCAGCCAGCAGCCAGAAGATATACTGTATGTCAAGGGTTGGCTGTCTAATTGACAGTTTTTCTCAATTGCTAAGAAGCTCTTAATGAAAGGGGGATCCACTTGATCTTCATCCTCACTTTCTTTGCACAGCAGAAACCAGCATTTCCAATAAGACCTATGTTAACCTGATTTTACTGGTTTCACACATTTCTCACATAGTTTTCCAAAACATTTGACACAGCTTTCATAGAAAGTTCCTAAACTCCCCTGAATTACTAGGTTCAACAACTGAAAAGCATCTATTCAAAGCAAAAAATATATTCTCTGCTGATATATGAATTACTAATGCCACTGTGTAAATCTCCTCCATAATTCTTCAGTCCACAATAATTTTTCATGCACATATTTGCAAGGGTGGGTCAAACAGGCCAGCAGCATATCTATGTTTTGATGAAAAAGTTACTTGAAGTACTCTGTATTGTACAGTATATTTGTCAATGTGCTTATTATGGGTCTTGCAGGTAGTTTAGGAGTGCAGAATAAAAGAAGAAAACATGAGAATAATGAGGAAAGAATAAAATGTTGTAACATTGTGGCTCTTTTTCAGACATTCAGTTAGCTGGTAAATGACACAGACACAGCAAATCCTAAGGCGTAATCTGCTTATTTTGAAAGCAAAGTTTTGCATTTTTTCCACCTTTGTGTTTTGATTGACTGAGAGTACTCACTGACCTGATCGCCAGTGTAGTTTGAAGTAAAGATTTACTTTTGCTTTTGTTGCCTTTCGCTTACAAGATGTGTGGTTTTGGGCAAAGTGCTTCTGTTCAGGCCTTTGCGTTAACTGATTTGAAAATGTGGGTTCTGAAGTGATGGCAGCATCAATGTAATAAAAAAAACTGTATTGTGATTGCCTGTTTTTCTGTGTGCTTAATGAACAATCCTCATCATAAGTAAACAGCACAGAAGGCCTTTGTCTGAAGAACACAGCTGTGTTGCAGGTGGACTGTTACTGATGATAAAAAGACAAGCAAAATCAGACAGTGGGAGAGAAAAAAAGGAGTGAAGAAAGTCTCAAATTTAGTGTCATGTGTCTCAAATTTAGGTCATGAGATCTAAGATGCTTTTATTTGCATGTCTTGTAGCAAGCTCATTTGCATGGATGTAAATTGGGTTTGGACAGCAGAGAGCACACAGAACAAGTGGCATGGAGAGAGCACCTGCTAAAGGGAATGCTCTCCACACTCCAGTTTATAACCCATCAGACAGAATAAGTACAGTCTGCCTAATTTCAGTTCTGAAAGTTACAAACACCATTCAGTCTTAAACAATGATACTTCCTTCAGCACACGAGGGGCAGCTCTGAACCCAGGCCAGGTTGGTGTTTTTTCACCTCTTCACTGCAATGAGAGGCAGCGGGGGAAGGGACCATGATGAAGGGCTATGGAGAAACTGGATCCTCCACATTCCTCCTCTCCTCTTTGGACAAAGCCTTGGGAGTGCAGGCCAGGATTAGACCAGATGTGGGTAGGCCTAACTGCCACAACAAAAGTTCAAAGGAGACAGATAAATGTGTTTCTATATCAAATATAGCTGACACAAAATATTTTATGCAGAGAGGACTGGTTGTTTAACTTAAAAAAAATGTTTTATTAAAGTTCTTCAAGTTCAAGTGATTCATTTGTTTCTGACCTGAATTATTATTTCTATTGGATGGCTTCAGTGTTATCAGTAAGAATATTGTGTCTGAAATGTCCTCCCAGTTAAGCAAGGTCATGTCAGGTAACAACAGAACAGAAACTGGAATTTCTTCAGGATGAAAAGGTACACAAATATCTCTGCCATTGTAGTTGCTTATCCTTGAGCAAGACAACTAAACACTCATTGCTGCCCACTGCTGCAGGACAGAGCATGCGTTCACTTGCTATGTGTTCACTGTGTGCTGTGCGTGTCACTGACTGAGTTTCCCCCATGGGATCAAAACAGTATTTATATACTTAATTCAGAGGAAGATACACGTCCATATCATAGACATAGACAGTAATGCAGACACCTTTCTTGATTATGACACAGATAAAGGCCACCTCATGTTGGATAAGTGGTTGTGATTGGTTCCTGACTTTTGGTGATTCATCAGTGGGCTGCAATAGGTTCGTCACCAGACAAGTCTGCAGAGATCATTTGGCATTGGCTAGTGGTGCATCAGGGTTAATCCAGGCTAGTGATATGGAATATGGTGTTCCAGATCACACATTTTCTTCAATGCACTGCATGTTCATTTATTGATCTGAAGGAAATGACAACAGTGATGACTAAGCATGCAGCTTGCAAGTGATGATGTTGTTAATGCATTAAGTTGTTCCAAAATAGTACACTCAGCTCTTAAAAAAGCATTTCTGGATTCTAAGCACACTTTTGAAATGTGCATTTTCTGCAGTTCTTTTCTATCTGGGAAAACAACCAGACCATGTAACTTGGTGAACACAAGGCATTTAAGGCTTTATACATGGTGCAAAACACACTGTCCATTAAATCTGATCCAGCAATGTTCTAAGGATGAGACACGCTCATAAATTATGATCCAGCAATGTTCTAAGGATCAGACAAGGTTCTTGGCCCATGGTATCTTTAGGGTATCTCCTGGAGGCCTCTGAAGTGGTCAGTGGGGTTTGGGACAGGTGAGTTATTTAGTTTATTTATATTTATATTTAAATATAACTATAATATTCTATATATATATATATATTATATATATATATTATATATATATATATATATATATATATAAATGTATAGTTATATAATACAATGCCTATATCTAATCTCTGTCAGTGTGTATGATGTGTATGCTTGTGTGTATGTGTATGTATGTTGTTGCCAATGACTATAGCTATGTGTGTGTCTATGTTTATGTCAATACCAATATTGAATTCAATGTCTATGCTGAAGTCTTTGTCTATGTGTGTATCTTTTGTGGCTGTCTTTTCATTTCTTCTCCAAAAGTTCTAAAACCCTGTTTGCTCCCTATTGACTGCAGTATGTGTGTTTGCAGTAGGGGTTGATTGATAGGGCATTCATAGATGACATCTCTAATCATAGTTATTACAGACAGAATATTTCCAAGTCAGGAAGAGAGAAACAAAGAGAGTGAGTAAGAGAGATGGAAGGTAATGATAGAAAGGGAAGAGGGGGGATGGACTGAGAGAGAGATAGAAGTAGAGGAGGAGATAGACAGAGAGAAAGGAGTGGACACCCTTTCATCCTTCACAACTATGAAAAAGGTCCCTGCTCATATTTCAATTACATTTCACTTTCTCTCACTCTGTCTCCCATACACACATTACACATTTGTTACATTACACATAGGTTTACTGGCTCTAAAAATATATATTTTTTTATAAATATAACTGAGAAATAATTAAATATCAGTTTCCATCCAATGACATAAGCTAGTGAAACAAACACACACTCACACAGTGACAGTCAATGTGTTGACATGCACATCTAAGTTGATCTATTGGCAGTAATCAAGCTAATGTTTTAACTGGAGGATCCAAATAATCTGAATATACATGCACAGGAAGAAAATCAAATTATTGACCACTGTGCGTTTGACTCTGCTACAGTAGGTTGCAATATACTCCCACTTGTGTTTCTACCAGCCTAGTGCTACAGGCGAATGAACAAAAAATTAGCTTTTGTGGCTAAAAGATGCTGGATGCTAAACCACAAACCTCCAACATAAGTTTAAAGACTATGGAGATATTTGATGGGAATATCAGTGAAGAGATGGTCAATGCTGCAGCACTGTAGGTACATTTCATACATACTTTACTTTTTATTGTTTTGCACATGAGACTGTACAGCTGTACATGCTGCACAAGCCAGCAGTTGTAGCTGTTGGTGTTACCAGAGCCCGTTTACCAACCTCTGTGTCTTCGTCTTTTCCAAGGGAGTGTGTCAGTCCAATCTTAGCTGCTGCCTGCCTGCCTGCCCACTAACAGAAATGTGATTCCAATCACATTATCTGGGTGTCTTAGCCGATTATGAGTAGTCGCTTCTGGTTCGATTTCAGACGGACTAAGGTATAAACATGCATTTTAAAAGTTTTATTTTAACCGGACTAAGACAATGATTTGATTTTCCCTTAGTTCATATAAGCATACTAACTGTGTGACAGGGCCCCTGTGCCCCACAGAGAACACCAGTCTGTGCTGTAGAATCTCAGCCAGTTGATTTTTCTATACATTTCTATGGAGTTTTCTATCCATGAACAGGATGAGACACGATGTTCAATAGTTCAAAGTCAAACCATGGGAGAATGTTTTTTTTTTTTTTTTTTTACAAAAATACAGAATGTTTCACAATTTATGATTTTTTATTTTGTTAAAGACCGGGTATTGGGTGTTTTAGGACAGATCAAGGGGAATACCCCCCCCCCCCCCCCGAGCCTTCACAGCGTCCCCAGGGGCGATCCATGGGCGATCCATGGCCCGTCAGACAACACAGGCACAACTGATGCCCTGATGGCCATCTGATTTTATCACACGTTCTTCAAGATCAGAGGATCTCTGTTTGCATGTTTTTAAACACATGCCTTCAATTCAACTAAAGGCAGCAACACATGTGCACACACACAGGCAGAAACACATGTGCACACACACAGGCAGAAACACATGTGCACACACACAGGCAGAAACACATGTGCACACACACAGGCAGAAACACATGTGCACACACACAGGCAGAAACAGGTACATGGGCAGCATGTGTGGCAACAATGAATTGTTTGGATGCTTTTGGCCAAGTGGCCAGGTGAGATGAATATAGCTACAGCGTGTGTGTGTGTGTGTGCGTGTGTGTGTGTGTGTGTGTGTGTGTGTGTGTGTCTGTGCTTACTTGCGAGTGTGTTTGTGTATATCCATGCTTGTGACTTGCCTGAGCTTATGTTTGTGAGGTGGGTATCACATTTGCACAGGGAAATAGTCTGTGGCAAGCTGACGGAGTGTGTGCTTACCGGGAGTCATTTGTCAAGGCCATCCTCATGTTACTGTGGAGAATCTCCACAGTGCTCCACACGTGTCCTTTATGCAACTCTCTCTCTCTCTCTCTGTCTCTTACACACACACACACACACACACACACACACACACACACACACACACACACACACACTTGCATTGTGGCACATCATGCAAATGGATACAAAACATGGACATGGAGATAAATGAATACATGCGCAAAGTATAAATGTATGTCTGCTTATTAATTAATTAATTCATTCATTCATTCATTCATTCATTCATTCCACACACACACTCTCTCACACACACACAACCTTCCTCAAATACACAATAAAAAAAAGACTCAATAAATCTCAGTTTTACATCCTAGTGAGTGGTAGTGGTAATCTGAATCAGTCATGCCTTACAGAGAGGAAAGGAATTAGATGGGCTGATAGACTCCTGAGCCTCATGTTGACTGAGAGTGTCCTTGGTGGGAGTGCAGTGAATAGCTCGTGATTGTTCTCCTGGTGCCCTCGCTCTCCAGCCACTCACCTCCACTGGGGGCTCTTTCAATAAGCCAAGAATCCACATTGATCTGGGCAAACTGCAGCCAAGGCCTATAACTCAGCAGACAGCCAGGGTGAAGGAGACACTTGGAACCTGCTTTTGGCCCCACTCACATAGTGGGCTGCAGAACCACATGGAGAACAGTAAGGAACCTTCAGAAAGGCCAGGTGTCAATGTGCCAACCCAGTGAGTCTGTTTCTCTCTTCCTTTCATGTGCTTTTCTCTTGAATCTGTTTTCTCCAAGTCTTTCAATCTGTTTTGCTTCCTATAAAAGTGTATGTTTTATGGGCTGAATTCTGATGTTGTCTGCTGTTAGGTGTAGATGAGTTGAATTTATGGAAAGACTGGTAGACTGGCATCTATAAAACTCCTCTTCAAGTACATCTCTCTCTCACACACACTCTCTTTCTCTCTCTCTCTCTCTCTCTCTCTCTCTCTCTCACACACACACACACACACACACGTCCAAACAAGAGTTCTCATTTAAATTCACAGCATCATGGGCTTACAGTGTGTCTTCAGACCATGCACCAGTGAAAACTTGAAAGAAAGAGAGCTCTCAAGAACCACCCAGGGCAGTGTATTTTTTGATGTTCACTTAGAACAGAGCCTATAAGCTCATAATCACTGATTTATTTGCAGCAACCATGTCATATTTGATATTTCTTCTGCCAGGGAATGTTGTTTGGAAAACCTGTGCAGCTTCCTGTATTGATCAGTTCCTTGCTGCTGCCAGATATTGTTTATGGGTGGATTGATTTGATTGGCTCAATTTCCGTGTCATTCAAGCAAAAAACAATTTTGTGGCAATGCAGGCAGTAACAATGTGTAGTGACAATGCCTGGACCTGCTTGTTGATGTAAGAATCATCTGGTGAAATAGGGAAGGGTCTGGGGAACAATCAGATAGAGGAAAACCAGGTCTACATGTCTAATCACAGTTACAACAAAGACTAAGCTTTTAAAGCTTTTGTTGCCTAGGTTGTTTTTGATCACGATGTGTGATTTATACAGTACATAGCGTTTTTCAGCAGTTAGGAATGACGTAAAGGAAGTCAAGTTTATGGATGACAGCAGCTAGTAGTAGATGCCACTGCGATCATGTGAGGTCATCTTTTATTGTTCTGCTAGTGCTTGTTCATGCTTTGGCATCTCAGGTTAAAGACTGTCTTTGATTTGCAATATCGTGTTCAGACAGCACATTCATGCCGGATATGCGTGTGTATCTTTAAGAGGGGCGGAGGTTGCACAATCACTGTACAGGTACAGGAAACTCTAAGTTAGAAGCCATATTTGGTCAGAGGGAAGTATTAGAATTCTTTCAGGAGTGAATAGGGACATGACGTCACTGTCAAAATGGAGGTCACGGTGCACACACAGGAGAATTTTTTTTTTTCCAACTGTCACGCAAGACCATAATTTTAACCCTCTCATGACGGAAGTGTGTTAACAACCAGACTGGCATAGCGTGAGTAGACAGATTAAGAAAAAATGCAACCAGAGATATGAAATGTGTAAAAGGCAGAGGACTGTGTGTGGGAGTTCTGCAGTGACAACAAGTTGAACAGCCTCCATTGATCATCTGAATCCATTTCACTGAGTGGAAAAATACCCAGATCATCACCACTCCAGGGCACTGTGTGCAGCCTTGTACATGCAGAATTTATATCCATGGTTTTATCTGAGATATCTGTATATATACCGGTATATGTGATATATGATAATATGATATTGTTGACTTGATCATCCTTTTGAGTGCTGTAATAAAACATTATCACTATGCAGCCATCCCTGGCTCATCATGTCGCAGTAAGAGGTGTTCGGAAAAGAAGTTTACAGCATTGAGGTTTAGTTGGTCACCAAACCACATACAGAATATGGACTTTCACAATGTCATTAAAAAAAAGAAATTGGAATGCAAAATGTGTGTGTGTGTGTGTGTGTGTGTGTACGTGTGTGTGCGTGTACGTGCGCGTGTGTGTGTGTGTGTGTGCCTGTGTGTGTGTGTGTGTGAGACACCTTAGGTCCCCACACTGACCCATGGCCCTGCTCTGTCCTCCTTGATGCCCACTCCTCTCCTGCTTGGCTATATAGTCCACAGCTGGTGCCTACAACCCACCACTAAGGAGGACTTCCAGTGCAGTGTCTGGGGATTGGACTTCCAGTGCAGTGTCTGGGGATTGGACTTCCAGTGCAGTGTCTGGGGATTGGACTTCCAGTGCAGTGTCTGGGGATTGGACTCTCTTGCCCTGTGAGATGCTTTGGTAGGCAGCATTCTGTGGTGAGCGTGTCTGAGGTGTGTCTCATGCCTAATTTATGGTCGACACCATCAAGACGCAGACACGCAGTTGTATTCACAGAGAGGTTTACCTTTCACAGTTCTCCAATGTGTGTCCATGTACCATGTACACCAACACACACCACCAGACACTGGTTGGAGTGGCACTAGTCTACCGACATACAATGATTAAAAAGTCATTTGGCTTTGGATTTGGCTTTCCCAGTACAATTGGGAAATCCTTCCACTATATCCAAAACAGAGTGAGCTGACCAAATGCCAACGAGACTCCCTCTATCCGTTGGGGTCTGTGTCATTTTGACGGATAGTTTGAAAACTGGGGAGGTATCAGTCAGCTCTTGGAGAGCATGTTGGAAAGGGTCTGTGTATCTTCATGCAGGCTTGCATGTCTGCGTATTGTTGGAGTGGGACGAGTATAAATTGAGCTTTAGGCTGCATGACTCTGTGTGTGTGTGTGTGTGTTTGGGCTTCAGTGGAAGTAAGGGGTGCTGTGTGAGACTAGAGGCTGGCTGGTTTTGGCTTTGCCCTCCACTGCCAGGCAGGAAAGGGCCAGCAGGTGCCTGGCAGGGGGAGTGCAGGCTGCCCTGATGGGGCACACATCTGAACTGGGCCTTTAACCCTGAGCTCTCTGATCACATATCATGGGACCTGACTTTAAAAAAGGCTGACTAAGGCTGGGATCAGACAGGGAGCGGTTTTCTGCTTGTAAAACACAACATTGAAAAGATGACAGTTGAAAGTAGTGCTGTTGCCAGAAAGTCACTGACTCAACTGTACTTACGTCACTTCCATTATGAAATTTATAACTGAAATAACTAAAGGTTGCATACACCAACTGATCAAAGATTATGACAGTAAAATTGTCAAAAGTCATGTTAATTTTATTGTCAAAAAATTCTTAAAATGAAATGTTTTCTTAGTTGAAAATTAAAGTACTCTTGTCAAAGCGCAAATGATTCTTGGGTGGACTTCTGTTTCATCCGCTCATAGACCACAATGGGCTCAGTGCAGATAATCAGAGTGTGAAACCCTCCCTGCCAAAGATGGGAATATTATTACTGTATTTAGTAGCATTTTCAGGTGTCTGTACATTACTTCAGTATTTATTTTTCTGACAACTTTGAGTTTTACTCTACTACATTCGAACTAAAATATCTGTGCTTTCTACTCTTTACATTTTCAGCAGGCTAGTTACATTTGACTTGATGCATTTGACGGAAGTTACATTTTTCAGTTTATGGCAATATGTGCCTTCCCAACATTTAGACCGGTTCCAACAAGGTTAAAGTATACTTTTTACTTTTACCAGAGCCTTATTTTACACAAGTATCTATACTTCTACTTGAAAATGGAAAGTATGTACTTTTGCCATCTCTGCTCACTGCCAATACTAAACAACAGAGAAAATACGTCTCTTACAGCAGAACCCGCGTCCTGTCTGATCAGCCTAACTAAAGACATGAAAAGACTGAAATACTAAAAACTCAAATCACATGCAACAGAGAACACTCATTATAATTTATATATGCAAACTCTATATATATGGATGCAAACTCTTTACATACCTCTAAACATTTACTGCAAAACACCGGATGACCTTGCACTGGTCATCTCTCTGTATTATCTATTCCATCTTTGCTTTACAACAGGGTAAAAGGGTATATGACCTCAGGAGAATACGTGGATGTCTGTATCAGATAGATAAACAACTATATCTATGCTGCCATTTCTAAACTACCCTTCTACTTCTATGCAACCATTACCAGTGCTACCCTACTACACAAGTAGGCTACTGTAAAAGATGTATGTGTGTGTGAGTGTGCAGTGTGAAGGTGTGTTTCTAAGCTCTCCTGTTTACCCTAGATTTCTCCATTCTGTGACTCTCTGGAGAGTGACACACCAGCCGGGGCTGAATAGTTTCTCCCAGGTAGCGTAGTCTTTAGAACTGCACCCAATGCATCAATGGAACTCATCCCTAAACCTCTGGAGATATACAAAGAGAGACAGAGACGAGACAAGAGAGACAATAAGATAAACAGAGCTAGATGGAGAAAAACACACACAGGGAAAGGGTGAGAGAGAGAGAGAGAGAGAGAGAGAGAGAGAGGGTGGGGGCGGTGGGTCTGCTGAGATGATCTATTCAACCCTCTCATTCTATTCAGAGGCTAACAGTGCACAGGTGCAGGTACACTGAGCACAATTAAGGACAACAAGGTGTCACACACACATAGTCAGATTTATAAAACGGATATTTTTCCTCCGTTTCTCTGATTGTGTCCACAGGAAGAGCCATGAAAGGCTGCCAAAATAGATTGCCAAACTAGAGATCTGAAAACAAAGGACAGTGACATCAAAATGCCAAAACTGTTTTCCCTGTCAAGATTGTCCCTGAAAATGCCATTCATGTGTGGACAAAAAGACGAAATGCATAAAAAGATTTGTTTTTAATATCTGGCTGTGTGTGGACTGGATACCTACCCACCTACAGTAACGTTAACGAAACACAGTGAAATAATGAAGAAAGTTTGTTCTCAAATAGATCGTTTCTCATTGGAAAATCATAGAGTTAACCAGAGATGTCTGGATAGATTCCGTTTCATTATGTAATCAGAAGGAATTAATGAGGTCATTATGGACTTCCTGCATATACAGCATACTATACGTGAAACAAGTTATTCTCTCTTTCTTTTCTTCTATGAAATGAAACAGCTTGGTAGTTTGTTTGTACATCAAGCCTCAGAAGAATCCAGTGTTTAGTTTATGTTCAGTTGGCACAGACATGTTTGAACACTGCTCATGTAGTTAAGACAGCTGGGCAAGTTTGTCCAAATCCAGTTTCTCCTGACAGAGATGACTCAGCTTTTCCTTTGAATGTCTGCCATCACTTGCTGTTCTCACTTTTAGAGAGCTTAAAGCTGTTGCCTCATTTGCCTCAAACTCATTTTTGTGTCACACTTTTGTGCAATTCAACCCAATGTGCGAAAGTGTGTGTGTGTTTTGTGCACGTGAGAGAGAGTATATGTAGCTTAATCAGAAGCAGAATCAGAATCAGTTTTATTGGCCAAGTATATTTACATATACAAGGAATTTGACTCTGCTAGATGTTAGCTCTCCATACACCTAACATATAAACATGTAGTAATGAGAGCATGTAACCCTACCTGTATTATGCAGATATACTGTATGGGGCATCCGAGACCCCACTTGAAACCAAAGTGTTGCCGATTCAATCCCCAACAATGAGCAAGGCACCTAACCCCTCACAGCTTACTGGGTGCTGCTGTGGACCACTGCGCTGAGTTAGTGTGTGCTTCACTTCACTGTGTGTGCTGTGTATATTTCACTAATTCATGATTGGGATGAATGCAGAGACCAGATTTCCCTCACTGTGTATGTATATGCCTGTAGAGTATGTAGTTGAGCGATAGTGTTCTTGAAGCGCTCATGCTAATAAAGCTTTTTTGAACTGCACTGAGAGACAGAGAGAGAGAGGGAAAAGGCTCCTGAGTGTCCCAGAAGCGTGGAGCACACACGGAACTCTATTCCTATAGTCAACTGAGATGATGATTGACAGGCAGGCCGGAGCCGGAGCAGGAGAAGGAGAGCCTAGTTGGAGTTTCCTGACTCAGAGTAGCATCTCCTGATCTTTGTCTGTTAAAGTGAGTGGGAGCCCTATGATCCACGTGGAGGATGGAATCCTCCCTGCTCCCCCGCAGGGCAACAAAGTAGGTTACTAGTTTGACGTCAGAGCAGAGCTCAGGAAGATGGGGGTGGCTGGGAACTGCATACCTGCGTACCTATGGCTTGTAAAGTGAGTGTGAGTCTGTGTGTGTGTGTGTGTGTGTGTGTGTGTGTGTGTGTGTGTGTGTGTGTGTGTGTGCGTGTGTGTGCATAATGCTCACATTTTTTGCAGTTGCCCAGTAACAAGGCTATTATTAATTGCAATGGTGGTGTCAACAGACGCGTGCTGAGCTACTGGAAACTATGGCGTGAGAAACCCTGACAGGGCCAACTGAGGACAGGTGAAGTACAAGCACCCTCAGGCTGAAACCGACCAGAAAATATAAATGAACAAATATTTGAAAAAACAAATCCCAAACCAGTGCATAAACAAAGGAAACAAACATGTGCCTGGACCAGATGGAAAGTACAGTCAATCCAAGACGGTGAAACCGACAGGTCCCTCTTGTGTTCATGAATAATGAATGAAAGAAATGATTGTTTACATTCTCACAGATATTGAAGATATAGAGAGATGTCAAATCGGCCAGTGGTTGATGGGATTGCACATGAGCAGTGCTATTTATATACACCTTTGGTGGCACCGATGTGGGTGTTAGTGTATGTTTGGGTGTGTGTGACATGGTAATCTCACACTATCTGTGCCGTGACTGAGTAAACACTATGCATTTACACACACATTGTCTATGAATATCTCTTACACACATACTCTCACACACACACACACACACACACAATTTTAAAAAGGCTGTCAGACGATATCCTGATTAGCGCATGTGTGTATTTGCCTGTACATCAGTGTGAGCGTGTGCGTGTGTGTGTGTGTTTGTGTGTGTGAGGCCAGTGGCTCTCCTGCTCCGCTTACCTGCTGCTGTGGCTGTTAGTGCTGTAGGGCCTGTGAGTGTGATGACGCAGCTGCTCAAAGGCAAAGCGTGTGGAATTTCAGCCAGCCATTGTGCCTTCCCACAGCAGCGAGCGGAGAGACAGCTCACTGGCGTTCCCGTGGCCGAGCCTGAGCCCCGTGGCTATTGTGGCACTCGCGCTCCCAAGTGTCGGAGCTGATCAATTATTCCTCAGAGACGGAGGTCAGCTTTCTGTGTGGCACCAAAACAAAACGCAAACAGCTTAAGGTGTGAAGCCCTGGCAAGTGATGGAAGCCAAGTGAATAAGAGACGTGTGTATGTGTGTGTCAACGGGCGTTATGAAGCCAACTGAGAAAGAAATGTGTTTGTGTGTGTGTGTCTGTGTGTGTGTGTGTGTGTGAGTGTTGCTGCTTTTTGTGAATGACTGAAATGAGTGTGAATGTGTCTGTTATGGCTATAAGTCCATGTGTCCATGTGTGCATAAACAAGGATGGATGTTGACATTTGCTTCATACTGTAAAGAGCTCTTAAAGAACTGAGAACATCCATGATGAAATGATCTGAACACACCAGGGTTACCCTCCTCTGACTGTTTGGAACACAAGGAATAGTGATCCGTTGGTTATGAGGTGTTGTTTACACTCTGTCTCCTACGTTGTGTAAACATGTACACCAACAGCATGCCTGGAGGCTGTTCCTTCAGGGATCACATCACATCACATCATACCTGTGCATGAGAAGTGATATCCTTCAATGCCCACAACAAGAACTTTGCAAAACAAAGCTAGCCTTACATAAAACACTAAATTGTGTGCTTAAGGGTGTGTGTGTGTGTGTGTGTGTGTGTGTGTGTGCGTGATATATCGTAATGCATGGTAGAATGTAGCATGTCTGTCATAAGGTTTAGCAGCCATGCGCTTGTGTGCATCTGTGTGTGGGTGTACATCAGTCCATGTGCATGTGTGAACCAAATCGATGCCAGCACTTCAGCAATCTGTTAGACGTATTGATTGCTTAACTGAATACAGTGAGCTAGGTGGAGCAGCTGTCTTCTTTATGAAATAAAATCCATCATCCTGAAGTTAATCTTTAACTCCAGAGGTCTCTACCCAGACAGGATGTCAGGCCATAAAATGTCTGAGGAAACACCTACAGTCCATCACACACACAGCGGACAGTCTTCATTGAGGCCATGCCCACATCATAATGATCATCACACACACAGCGGACGGTCTTCATTGAGGCCATGCCCACATCATAATGATCATGATATCTTTTCCTTTCCATGACCCAAAAAACGTTCAGCTCCATATCAACACTGTTTCCAAAAATGTCCTCCTCCAGATGAATCCCAAGAGTTCATGTGTCTGGTGAATAGGTGGTGCCTATGGTGGTGTAGAGATTTTTGGGTAGAGCGTTAGCACCTGTAGGCTCCTGCATCATGTGGAACCACAGCTAAAACCAATACCATTATCACTTGTGCCGTATTGCTTATTAATTCATTTTTATATTAAGTCATTTTACTATTTCAATACTATGCACATGATCAAACATAAAAACATGGAAGCCTCAGCACAAAGGGGAGGAAGTTATTAACTGAAGTAAATGTCTAAAACCAATGGTGACCAATGCACCCTGCTATGAGGCAATGATGAGCAAATGCTAGAATCCTGTTTGTTCTCCCTGTCTAGTTCCCAGCATGCCTTAATGTATGTGTCCTGGGAATCCAAATCAGCTCTCTCAATGATCATCTCCTGTATTAAACCCATGCCATGTCCAACTGCCATGGATGTCCATGGGACATCTGTGAAGCGCCACGAGACAATACTATTGTAAAAGGCGCTGTACAAATAAAACTGAATTGAATTGAATTGGATGTCTTTTGTAAAACCTTCAGATAAGCTCATCCTGGAATTTGAGGCTCAATTTAAACTTTTGGATTTCATCACATTTGCTACTTTGGCACTTGACTTGGCCTCTCTGTGAGGAGGTCTAAGGCCATCAGCCACAGCTGTGCTTATGAAATACAACTGCTTGACTCTTTCCGTCTTTCTCCTGCCAATTTCTCAATCATGGGTTAACCGCCACATCACCATGACATATGCAAGCAGCCACATAACTAATGAATGTGCGTGTGTGTGTATGTGTCTGTGTGTGTGTGTGTGTGTGTGTGTGTGCATGTGTGTGTGTGTGCATGCCTACTAGTGTGTATGTGAGTGTGTGTGTGTGTGCCTACTCTAATGCACTGAAAAAGACACTTCATTCTTCTTTACCAGAGCCAGGAGAGGTTGTGTGGTCATGAGTATGTGTTACGTAACACCTGTCAGAGGTGTGAGTTACATGCAGGCTCATGTGTACCTAGCCTGTGTGGTTTGAGAATGTACGCAACTGCTAATTTACTTAACTTAGCTGTGGAAATGATCCTCCATGACACTCTTCCACATGCTACTGGAGGCAAATGCTTCATGACGATTCCAAATATCCAACTGACCTTGACAAACTTCCATGTACTGGATGGCAAAGAAAGCATTAGCAGGAAGTGTGTGAGTATTTTATGTTTTACACACACACACACACACAGACACACACATACACACACACGTGGGCTTTTATCTATTTGTGGGAATTAATGTCTAAATGGCAATTTAGGTGCCATCCATTTCACAACTAACATAGACAAAGGACCAGGCCAAACTGACTTGATAACAGTATCAGCAATTTATAATTTCTGACAGTGGGCATGGAACGCACGCTGGAACATGATTTAAGGAAGTTTTATCCTAATTCATCAGTAGAGTGACTCAGATGGTGAAACCACACACACACGCACACAGACACACACTCACAGAAACCACACACACACGCACACAGACACACATTCACACACGCACACACATTTAAGTATGCATGCACGCACATGCACAGATGCACACACACACATGCGCATGTGTACACACACACACACACACACACACACACACACAGAGTCAGTCATTTGTAAGAGCTCTTCTGTTGGGGTCAAAGGAGGACATTGGTCCAGGTGGCAGAATTACTGTCCTACACAGTTCTCTGCCGCCCCGCCATCACCCTAACAGCAGACAGACAGTGAGAGTGTCCGCTACTAAAACGTTTCCAAAATGATCCGGTAGGGGTATAAATTATACCAACCTCACAAAAATAAAACCAGAAACAAAAAAACAATACAGCCAGAAATCACAACTGAAATTCGGCTTATTAAATACTCATTCACACCCACCAATATATCAGAAATTACATCTTTGATCTCCTCAGCTAAAGCCTCAACATGCTTATCCTATCCCAACTGATCTTCTTAAGGCTGCTCTCCCTCTATTGGCTGAGACGATTCTTAAAATGATAAATGATTCACTCATAGCTGGGCATGTCCCAGACATCTGTTATCAAACCATTAATTAAAAAACGAAACCTTGATCCTGATGTCCTTGCTAATTACCGACCCATATCTAACCTCCCATTTGTATCAAAAATACTTGGAAAAATAGTGTTTAAGCAAATCTGTAGCTTCTTAAATGAAAATAATATCCAGGAGACCTTCCAGTCAGGCTTTAGAGCTAATCATAGTGCAGAATCAGCCCTAGTTAAAGTCTTCAATGACCTCCTTATCGCATTTGATAATGGATATATATCAATATTAATCCTACTGGATCTTAGTGCTGCCTTCGACAATATTGACCATGATATCCTCCTACAGAGGCTTGAACACATGATAGGCATCAAAGACTCTGCATTAGCCTGGTTCAAATCATACCTCTCTGGTTGCTACCAGTATGTATACGCTCATAATGAGTCATCATCCCATACCAAAGTAAAGTTTGATGTACCCCAAGGCTCAGTGCTAAGTCCCCTGTTATTCTCCCTGTACATGTTGCATTTAGGATCTGTTATAAGTAAACATGGCATTACTTTCCACTCCTATGCTGGATGATACCCAGCTTTACCTTTCTATGAAGCCTAATGACTATATGCCAATGACTAAACTTGATGCCTGTCTCCTAGACGTAAAAAGCTGAACGACTAATAATTTCCTATGTTTAAATTCTGGTAAAACCGAAGTTATGATGATTGGCCCTAAACAGCTGACCAACACTCTACCCCTTCACCAAAACTTACTTACTTACTGGCCTGTCACTGTCATGAGATGCAAAAGTTAAAGACCTTGGGGTAATTATTGACCAGGACCTCTCTCTAAATAGTCATGTAAAAAAACACTTTTTAAAAACATCTTTTTTCCACCTATGAAATATTGCTAAGGTTAGAAAGTTCCTATCCTTTGAGGATGCTGAAAAATGAATACATGCATTTATCACTTCCAGGCTCGATTATTGCAATGCTCTGTTCTCTGGGTGTAGCAATACCTGTATCAAAAATCTACAACTAATACAAAATGCTGCGGCCCGAACACTCACCAGGACTAAAAAGTACGAACATATCTCTCCTATCCTTGCTTCCTTACATTGGCTCCCTATTAAAAGTCAAATTGATTTTAAAATACTCCTCCTAACCTACAAAGCCCTTAAGGGCGATGCACCAACATATATTAAAGACTTGTCCCTTACCACCCTCCTAGAACCCTAAGATCCCAAAATGCTGGTCTCCTTGTAATCCCAAGAATATCAAACTCTACGATAGGAGGAAGAGTCTTTTGTTACCGTGCACCCCTCCTATGGAATAATCTGCCCCCCCACATTCAAGAAGCGGACGCTCTTGATACCCTTAAGTCTAGACTTAAAACCTTTCTCTTTACTGTTTGCCATAGTTAGGGATGGTGCGTGGCAAATCATCACTTCTCATGGGTCTTTTGGGAGGACTGCCTCTGCTGTTGCCCCCAGTTGTGAGGCATGGCGGCCACTGACCATCCCTGCAGTGGTGCTGGGTTGCCTTACATCATACCTTAGTTGGCCCGTGTCGGGACCAACTCTCCATCATGGAGGCCCTTCCTGGACGCCCATGCTAGGCCTGACTCCCCTTCCTTGAGGCTTTGTGATTGACCCCCCCTCACAATGGACAAATGGACCCTTATTGTTACCCCCATGACCCATCTCACTCCTTTGTTTGACATTATGTCTGGCCACTGCTACATTGTCCAGCCATAATTCCTGATAACCACCTATGGACTGACTACCATGTAATATAAAGTGGGATAATATTCTATTATGAACGATTATGAATCTTAGCTAAAACTATAGGCAACTTATAGTCTGTCATGGCTACTACTGATTGTAATTTTTCTGCATGACCCCTGGCAGTTGAGTTAGCCCCTTGAGTCGTGGATCTGCCCAAGGTTTCTTCCTAGATTAACTGAACATAAGGGAGTTTTTCCTTGCCCCTGTTACTCTTGGGTGCTCCTTATGTGAAGCGCCACAAGACTATTGTAAAAGGTGCTGTATAAATAAAACTGAATTGAATTGAATTGGTTGTGTAGACCTATTATGTATTATAAATGTTTATGAATGGACTATGAATGTACTATGTGTATGAATGGGTCTTGCTTCCTTAAGCATGACAAAGATGACAATGGCCACATAATAGCAGCACTTTTAGACATTTTAAGATTGTTCTGTGCAGCAATAGACATAACCTCATTGGTTCCCATTACAGTGTGGTTTCTGGTGAGAGGGAAAAGCATAAGAGTTTAATCTTGTATAATGTGCAGATTAAACATCTCAGCAAGTTCCCCACCCACACCATGTGTGTGTAACAGTCTCACTACATAACAGTCACTGAAGTTTGTTCCATGACATAGCAGCAGAATGCTAGCTCAGAACCTAAACAAAGTAACAAATAACTCTTAAGCAGTGACGCAACTCACTTTCAACTGTAATATTTCCAGCATGGGAGTTTCTTAAGTCTACAACTCAGCACATGTGGCGTGCACATTCTGCTACTGGCCTGCTGCATAAGCTGGCTCTTTTTTCCTTTATTACACAATAGTCTAGTAAAACTAATATGCTGCT